>PVKC010018376.1:0-19680 GCA_004027635.1 Crocidura indochinensis
GCTCAGGGGTTACTCCTGGCTATGCGCTCAGAAGTCGCTCCTGGCAGGCACGGGGGACCATATGGGAACCGGGGGATCGAACCGTGGTCCGTCCTAGGCAAGGCAGCAGGCACTTTACCTCCTGCGCCACCTCCCGGCTCCCTCTAGTCTCTTTTTTATATTTTTTAAACTTTGGTTTGCTTTTATTTTTTTTTAAGATTAATCATCAAATGACTCAATTACGATAGTACAAATAGTACAAGATTAGGAGCAATGAGCAATATAGTATAGTGTCAAAAAGTCTTAGCTCATTTGCTAACTCTGTGATTTTGGGCAATTCACTTTATCTCCTTGTTTTGTTTTGTTTTTAATAATATCTTTATTTAAGTACCATGATTGCAAACATATTTGTAGTTGAGTTTAAGTCATAAAAAATAACATCCTCCGTCACCAGTGCAACCTTTCCACCACCAATGCCTTCATTTCCTTCCTGCTCCACCTCCCTGTCTTAATTCCTTCATATATAATATAGGCAGGGATTTAGAAAATAGTCTACCACACATATTTATTGTGAAAATTAAATGAATCAATACATGAAAAGTGTTTAGAACAGTATCTGATTTGTAACAAATGCTCATTAAGTGCTAAATAAATCTTCTTTTGTTCTTTTTTATGTTAAAAGGAAACATATAAGAGAAAACTTACATACATTAAAATAAAATTCACAGTAGCGATTATTTTTGAAGGGCTTTCAGTCTATCAGGGATTGAGAGGAAGTATTCCTTAAAACCTGTGCTTCCTATTTGAGCCATTTCTTTTTGTTTTCTCTGATTTCTGAATGCTCTGTTTTAGAAACTGTTTTGATAAAGGTCCAAGACCTCTGGATTAGGAACCTACCTGGGCTTAGGGCTCATCTTTTCCAGGTAGGCCTTACAGACCTACATGAGTAATGTAGCAAAAGTGACCCTGAAAGCGGGAAGAAAAAAGACAATAAGAGGTTTTAAACCCTGACAACAGTGCCTGTTAACAGTTCGACCTTTTAAATGTCTAATTTTGTTTTGTTTTGTTTTGTTTTTATTTAGTGAATTTTTCATTGTCAATGTTAAAACCAGGCAGAATTCTGGAAGAAGAAATGACTAGGTAATTGGCTCACATATGTATATATAATTATGGTTTACTTGAAAAATACTTAAAATAAACTTGCAGAATTATAGAATTATACAGAATACCTGAATATTCTTTATCCAGGTTCATCTATTTTTATCATTTATCCCCCTGATCCAATTTAAAGTAAGTTGCATATACCTTGCTCCTTTACTCATAAATCCTTCATCGTGGTTTCTAAATATAAGGATACAGGCATACCTGGTTTTATTGTACACCCCTTTAATGTCTTTTTCCCCATAGTACATCTTTGTCCACCAGCAAAAAAATAAAAAACATAAAAACACAGCAAATTTACTAAAGGCTTATGAGAATATTTTTTCAGTTTTAAAGTGTTTTTAATTAAAGAATACACTTTTCTTTCTCTCTCTCTTTTTTTTTGGGGGGGCACATCTGGTGTTTCTCAGGGTTTTCACCTGTTAGGACTTAGGAACATATTGTACTAGGGAGTAAATACTAGTTGCTGTGTACAAAGCAAGTGCCTTACTGGCTGTAATCTATATCTGGCCCCAGTATGTACTTTTTTAGCCATAATGCTCCAATGGTGAGTAGAGAATATGCAACACCAGGGAGTAAACCCAGATCTCCTGCATACACAGCACTTTGAGCCCTTGTAAACATAATTTTTGTATGTTCTGATGAGCTTTGTTGATATTTACTTTAATATTATGGTCTATAATCAAATCCTAAGCCTCCCAAGGTATGCCTGTATGCTTCTCAACCACACAGTACATCTATTGGCTTTGGTTAATTTAATGCTGATATAATACTTTTATATAATCTACTCTGAAGGCAAATTTTTTTCAGTTGATTGATTAGCTTCATTTATGGCATTTCTTCCCCCTCTTTCAGCCTTTTGGTAGAAATCTCAAAAGACTGTAACTTGATGTCTGTATGTTTAGATATCAACTGATAATACTGATTTAAATATAACTATTTTATAGGATATCTGAAGATGTTGAAATAATTTATTATTTTCAAAAAAACTAACTTCCTTCAAATACATTTAAAAGCCGTTGCTTCAAATAAGTTTGAACTGCTAATGTTTAAGCATACTATTTATATTTTTAAATTCTGCCAAGTTGGAAAGGTTTTCTTTTCTTGGTTCTTTGAACAATATAGGAAAGGTTATAATATTTTAACATTCTTAGTCTATTTATTCTTGTATTTGTAATATGTGACTCGTGGTGAACATGTAGATTAATATATGCTAATATAGAATATCAATTAAGAAGAGCAAATTGCATCTACATACTTTCATATCAGTTTTAAAATATCAATATTTTTTAGAGCTAGCTATGAAAGTGTTTTCCTTGGTTAATACTCCAAAAATAGATTTTCTGTTGGCCTCGTAAAATGTCAGAAAATAGTGAATAAATTAATGAGTGTCATAATCAATCAGTAAAAATATTGATTCCAAATTCTAAAGATTTATTCTGAAAGTGCTGAATGAAAGAAAATGATGAAAGCATCTTGCTAATTATTTTTCAGATATGCATATTATTACTCAGGATTAGGTGCTGGCGTTCTCATTGCTGCCTATATACAAGTTTCATTTTGGACTTTGGCAGCTGGCCGACAAATTAAGAAAATCAGGCAACAGTTTTTCCATGCTATTCTACGACAGGAAATAGGCTGGTTTGACATCAAAGACACCGCAGAGCTCAATACAAGGCTAACAGAGTAAGTGTATTGTTAATGCCACACTTTCATAAAGAAGTGAACTAATGCAGATGTGTCAAGGGAAATTCGTAAGTAAAAGATGTACTAGATTAAGCATTTGATATGTTTTAAGCATAGATATCTGATAGCCATTCTTAGTATTTATAACTTAGCCTACAGTGTATCTTACCTAAGATTTGTGTGTTAGGTTATGAGTATAATGTGGGGAACCTCTCCAGTGGTGTCCAGGACTCAGAAGTTACTTCTAATGATAGTTAGCTGAGCTAATGATAGTTAGTGCTGCCCTGAGACTTAGGTACATGGCTAAGTAGTGGTGAGGATCACCATCCTACCTGCCCCCCCACACATACACACACCTAGCATTTGCCAAGGGCTTCAGAGCTCCACGCTGTGAAGTGAACCTGGGATCTTTGTATGCAAGTAATTTTGAGTTATCTTCTGGGCCATCTGAGTTTTACTGTTTTACTCAATGAGTTCCCCAAAGATCTGACTGATATTATTTTCTCAACTATGATGACTAAATGAAATAATACATGACTGTATTAATTCACAATTGTTTATTCATCTCAACAAATACATGAGAGTCTATAATATGCCAAATACTACATGTCTGTGATGCAAGTGAACTGAAGGATCTGTCCTTTAATTACTTATTTTCCAGCAGGGGGAGATAGATGATAAACCTTTATCTGACTGGAGTCCCTGGCTAAAAGTGTAGTGAGCAAATGAAGTTATTGTGTTTTTTTTTAATTTATTTTTTGTTGTTTTTTAAAAAGACTACTAGGAAAAATGAAGTCATGAACTTTGCTAATACATAGATGAATATGGAGGGTAGTATGCTGAGTGGATTGAGTCACAGGGGACAGGGATAGATATAGAATGATCACCCTCATTTGTGGGATATGAAAAGAAGAGATAGTATGGTAATAATATGCAGACAATAGGGACGTAGGCCAGCCCATGGTAGGAAGCTTGCCACAAATGGTGGAGCAGTGCAGTTAGGGAAAGAAGGGATCACTATGGCAATGATAGTTGGAAATGATCACTCTGGACAAAGATGGGGAACAGGGGACATTGATACAGTATGTGTGCACTGATGAGAGGATAGATTTTGGATATTGTATAATTGAAACTCACTCAGGAACAATTTTTTAATTGTGTATCTCTCAGCGATTCAACTAAAATTTTCTTTAAAAAAGTTAAGTAATGGCGCTGAAAAAATAGTAAAAGGGTAGGATGATGCTTTAGATAGGTCCCTGAACACCACAGGGTGTGGTCCATAAATCAAACAACAAAAACAACACTGAAAATAAACATCAAGACATATAGGGTCCTACCTAATGCCACAGAATGAATTAGTAGCTTTGATTCTATGAATAAAATTCTGAATTGTTTTGTTCAGAATTCTGTGTTTCAAAGAACCACAGAGTTAAGAACAAGGCCAGGCCTGGAAAGTTAGCTCAGTGAGCTGGAGGAGGACATACTTTGCTTGCAGGAGACTTAAGTTCATTTCCTGTCCTGAAGAGCCCCTGAACACAGGTGTGACTCTAAAACAAAAATAAAGTTAAAGAATAGGCCAAGAAAAGAAGCAGAAAGCTCTTTCCTATTTTTCTGACAATGCCTTTCCTGACTTCTGCTTTTGAACAATTGCCTCTTTTTTTTTTTTTCTTTTCTTGGTGGTATTCCGAGGCTTAGTGCTCTCTGCTTAGTGCTCAAGGGTTTCTCTTAGTGCATGCAGTATCAGGCAGTGTAGGGGATCAAATTCAGGGTCTTATGCTTCAAGGCAAATGTTCTAACACTGTGCCACACCCAAACCTATCAAACTGACTCTTCCAAGTTCAGAATAGTAAAGCTTCTCTAATTTATTGGCATCAACATTAATGGTAACTTCTAAAATATTTCTTAGAGCATGAAATAATCGTGAATTTGTTCCTTTGTGCAATATTTAGGTGAGAAAAATATCATTAAAGAGGTTAGGACTCTGAAAGAGGCTTGCAGTAAAACGAACAAGTTTTATCTGTCTCTCTAGATATAAATGTCAGATGTCTATGTCACTTTTAAACTGAAGACCTCCTTCCTGTAACCACTTAGGTATGATCTTTTTTTAGTGACATCTCCAAAATCAGTGAAGGAATTGGTGACAAGGTTGGAATGTTCTTTCAAGCAGTAGCCACGTTTTTTGCAGGATTCATAGTGGGGTTCATCAGGGGCTGGAAGCTCACTCTGGTGATAATGGCCATTAGCCCTATCCTGGGACTCTCCGCAGCTATTTGGGCAAAGGTATGTGAAGCTCGGGTGTTTTCTTGTGTGTTAACCTATCCATAAAGACTTATTTTTATCTTGTAGAATTTTGGTAATTCAGATCTATGTGAAATGTCACTTGGAACAGACTTTAGTAAGGAAATGTATTTGAAATGTCATAGTTGCTACAAATTGTTTCATGCTGATTTATTTTCTTCTTCTGAGATAGTAGTTTAAATTACATATACAGCTTTGTTCTAAGTTTCCTCCAAACTAGTATATGAGTCCAAAAAATAAAAACAACTCCAGAAAAGTTTGAAATTATATTTATGTCTGTGTGAATTATTTATATTATATCTTAACTGAAATTTATTATTGTTTAGGTAATATGGTTATAATAGTATTAACAGTTAGCACACAAACTTTATTTGTGTACAAATTTACTCACAAATGCCCAATGCCCATTCCCAAAGTATGCAAGACACTGTCCTTAGCTATAACAGTATTTTTTCCTATTTTCCCTTGCAGTAAAACATAACCTGTACTATTTCAGCAAACTTCTGTAAAGTTGAGGAATTTTACTGGGTGATTTTTATTCATTCCGGACTTGATGTTTTACTTAGTAAAACGTATAGTACTTCTTTTTTGAATCTTTAGTTACCTTTGTCCTACAACATCTTGTTTAGCCATTATTATTCAGTAGCGTGCCCATTTCCCATTAGTCTATCTGAAGTATTGTTTCCATAGTAATTCAAAACCCTTACACAATAAGGGAAAGGGCAATGAAGTCTTTTAAAGCTTTATTTTGCAACTAGCAGAGAAGAAACAAACAGTGTAGGCACGAAACCTAAAGTTGTTTTCTCCCAAAATGGTAGTTAGAAAATGATGTGTGGATTTCCTTTTCTTGACTACTCCTGAGGGGCATATCACCAGGGTGACTCAGATCCAGTTTTTGTAGAGGGCAGGAGCAACTGCCAGATCTGCTACACCGGATGGCTTTGGCTTTATCACTTGAATGTGGGGTGAAGGGTAGGGTTTGAGAAAGAAATGAGGTAAAAGGCTTGACCAGATTTTCTTTTCACTTTTCTCCTCACACATAATTCATGATGTTTCTCTTCTGTCCAGATTCTCTCCGCATTTAGTGACAAGGAACTAGCTGCATATGCAAAAGCAGGTGCTGTGGCAGAAGAGGCTCTGGGGGCCATCAGGACCGTGATAGCTTTTGGGGGCCAGAACAAAGAACTGGAAAGGTCAGGAAGGTTCTTTGTCCAGTAGTTCAAAGAACCCAAGTTTTACTTTTTGTGTTCACTCTTTTGCAGTGTGTGTTCATTACTTTCTGTTTCCTAGAATTAGCTTGCCTCCCCTCCTCCTACCCCATGCCAAATACAGGCATCCTCACTGATGGCTAGGGTTTCATGTTAGATTCTAAAGCAGGGTTCTTACCCTTTTGTGTTCCATGGACTCTTATAGTAGTTGAACGAAGATTGCTGAGTCCTTTCATAAATCATGATTTTTAAATACATAAAAATGCATAGAATTGTAAATGAAACCAGTTGTATTGAAATACAGTCACCTAAATATTTTAAATGACATGTAAAAGATGTATCTATTTTAACATAGCAGATAATCAGAGCTAAATATGGGTCTAATAACTTACTACTGTAATTCTGAAGTAGGTATGCAGGTCAAGGATATTTCAAGAGATCTGTAATCTGTAATAATTATAATACAATATGCCAATGATCTGGAATTTCTGTTGCTAATAACGTCACTGTTGCTGCTAATATTTAGCAGTTTGTTGTCTACATTGATATTAGAAGAAAATGCAAATTTTCAGTTAGTGGTTAGTGAAAATAAATATTAATTTTTCCTCATTCAATGTCCTTGGCCATGGATCACAGGTCAAGTAACCCTGCTCTCAATGGAACTTAATGTGTAAAATACTAAATACCAGAACAAAGCGCACTGATAAAGTTACTCTGGTTTTCCTAAATGTCCCCCTTCTATTTTTGTTGAAATAATTACCTCCCCTAATAGAGCAAAACTATAATTTCCAGGTATTTTCTCTTGCTCTACTATGGGACTCTTGATACCCACAGTTCTTTGAAATGGAAATTTTCTTTAATTTGAAAAACAAAGCTTCCCAGATATCCTCCACTTCGTTTTCTATTTTTCTATTCCTTAAGCCCTCTTCAAAACCACCATGTTCCTGGTTTTTTTTCTAACCTCTTCCTTTTTTCTCTCTCACTGCTGCTTCCTGTACACAATAGTCCACACAGACCACACTAACCCTCAGTTGGACCTCAGGATGTCAGTGTAATCAGTGCCGCTCCATTGGCTGCAGTAAGCCAGCCGCCTAAGCGAAGGTAATTACAGCATGTCCACCGCTGTCACCTGAGCCTTGTGTCACATTGGGGCAGATGGAAAACCCTCTGCACACGCCTGGAGGCCCAGCCACACTACGGGAATAATCACAGTGCTGGACGTGGCATGCTGGCTGTCTCCCCAGAGACGCAGCTCTGCTAAATAAATGCAGCGCCCAACACTGAGAGTACACTCAAGAGCTGGGTGCCTCAGTAATGAGAAAGGCAAACTTTGTGGTGGCAGCATATATTAAAAAGAGACAAAAATGAATAAACTCCCAACATTTCAATGGGTTAAAGTAGAAAATCAATGTTTCTGGGGTCATTTTTTGTTTGTGAAAAACAAAAACGCCCGACCTGTAAAATATCCACTCCCCCTAATCTCTTATAGATTCATTGGATTTCCCCCTAATTCTGGAGAAATATGATTAACATTTAGATATCCTTGCATCTAGCAGGGAAACAGCTTCATTTAAATTGATGTAAAAATACTGTGATTTAACAGAATTATTCAAGACATTTGTATTTTTATATCAACACCTAGAAGCCAGTAATATGACTTAATCATTATTTAAGATAGAATAGATAAATAACCTATGTTCAGGGAGAGATTAAATTCTAAAACAATAGTACTAATAATGACAGGAATAGGAATTACCAGTTTTGACCAACAATGTGCCACACTATACTAACTACATTCAATAATTGTCAACCTCAAAATTATGTTGTAAAGTAGGCATTTATTCCATTGTACAGATAGTAAACTGAAATGTATAAAAATGAATAGGACTCTTTAGCCATTAGGTAGTAATTTTATGAAATTGAACTTCCACTTGACATTTGAAAGTCAACCTGATCCAAAAAATACATTAAAAACAACAACAACAACAACAACAACAACAACAAGGACTCAAGTTATATGCTTGAACTTGTAAAATTCCTATCTCTCATCCATTGAGGCATTAGTAGAGGAAGGATTGTGTTTCTTTGGAGAAGATAATTTAAGCTGTTTTAGGAATTTTTATAATCCAGATAATATTTCCATTTTGGTTCCATTCTTGGTTGGCTGGTTTCTTTCCTTCTATCTTACTCTTGACTTGTATAGGGCCACAAAGCTCTTCTGTAACCCAGGGGCGGGAGTGGGAGGATTCATTTCTCAAAGAGCTATGGGAACATGGCTTCAAATGGTAGAGATCAAGGAAAATGGGTCCAGGTCAGTAAAGAGAAGGTTCACATCTGCTTTAGTCCTGGATGATCCTGAGTTGGTTCAGTCCCAATGATGGGTCTCACCAGAGATTTCTTACCTGGATAATTTTGTTCCCTGAACCTCTAAACCTTCAGGAGGTGAGTATAATGCTTGATCATGAATCGCTTTCTTATTATAACATTTTCCTCTCATTTCCTGATAGGTATCAAAAGCATTTAGAAAATGCCAAAAAGATTGGAATTAAAAAAGCTATATCAGCAAACATTTCCATGGGCATTGCCTTCCTATTAATATATGCATCCTATGCACTGGCCTTCTGGTATGGATCCACTCTAGTTATATCAAGAGAATATACTATTGGAAATGCAATGACAGTAAGTGTATTTTTATAATATTTCTAAAGAGTTTGAAAATATTTTTCATTCATTTGTCTTTTTTTCATGATCTTTTATTTTTAAGGCATGAGTCTTAATTATAGGCTTTTTTCTTTTGGTGAATATTTGCCTGCTAGAATATATAAGGTATAATTTTTAGCAAGAAAATAGCACATAGTTAGGCCAGTTGTGAAATATATACAACAAATGAAAGAAAATAAAAACAATATTAGTTAATTAACTAATAAATATGGATTGAAACTATACATACCCTACTTTTGAGTTTCATTATATAAGAGAGTAATCATTAATATGCATAGATTATAACATGAGGAAATAATGAATTTAACAAAATGTGAAATCTTTTATTGGGAATGCAATATAAAGTTTTCTAGCTTATTTTTCTTTTTAAAAGGAATATAGGTTTACTTCATGGTTATAAAAATATAAATTATAAGATATTTTAATGTTAATTAAAATTTGTTACTTTGGGGCCGGGTGGTGGCGTTGCAGGTAAGGTGCCTGCCTTACCGCGCTAGCCTTGGACGGACCATGGTTCGATCCCCCGATTCCCATATGGTCCCCCGTGCCTGCCAGGAGCGACTTCTGAGCGCATAGCCAGGAGTGACCCCTGAGCGTTACTGGGTGTGGCCCAAAAACCAAAAAAAAAAAATAGTTACTTTGTTATTAAATATATACATTGCTTAGTAATTATTTTTGCTATTCATCTATTGAATATTTTCTATACTTATACACTGGGATCATATAATATTTTTATAACTCTTTTGCATAAACTAGGAAAAAATTTTGTGCCTGCCAATAATAATCAGAACATGTGATATAACATAGAAATATTTAATAACATGTACTTCCCTATTTTTTAAATAAAATTGAACATGAATTGGTCTTTTAATGATGATTTAGAAGTCAGCTTTAAAATAGATTATTTCAAAATATTTTTCTACAGTTATTTTCAGAACAGATAGACATTAAAGACTAACTGGAAGAGTTTATGTAATTTGCTGGGTCAGTTATTTTCACATTTTAATGACCTTTCTGACTGTTAATTTTGAGGCTCTCCAATAATATGTTATCATAACACTCCTTATTTGCTCTTGGAATTTGAGGAAGGAAGATTAACTCTTAATTCTGACATCCCTTTTTAAAGTCAATCTTTTCTTTCTTCCTAACCTTTTCATTTATAGTATGTACACTGTGACATCTTATCCATAGGGTTGGAGAGTGTTTTCATGATACGAAGAGCCAAAGAAACACTGTCTGCTAATGTGGAAGTGCTCAAAGCACTGATTTTATAGGATCTATTTTAGTAGAGATCGCTAATTTTTCTAACTGGTCCTTGTCTGTATTATAGATAGTAGATAGGTCCTTGAGAAATGTTCAAATTGTGAACATGTAGAGTGTTTACTATTACTGTCTTTTATATAGAAATATCATTTTTCCAGAGAGAAACAAGTCATTTCTCTTTATTTCTGCTTTCTTTAGTTCAGTTCAGTTATGCCAATAATTTGTATTCCTACAATTTTATTTGACTATTTTCTTTTTCTTTCTTTTCTCTCTCTCTCTCTCTCGCTCTCTCTCTCTCTTTTTTGGCCATATCCTATAATGCTCAAGGGTTACTCCTGGCTATGTGCTCAGAAATCGCTCCTGGCTTGGGGGACCATAAGGGACTCCGGGATCTGTCCTGGATCAGCCATGTGCAAGGCAAACGCCCTACCACTGTGCTATCACTCTGGCTCCTATTTGACTGTTTCCTTAATTTATTTTTCTTGTAAAATGAAATGAAAGGGACTGGAGCTATAGCACAGTAAGTAGGGTGTTTGCTTTGCATGCAGTCAAGCCAGGTTTGATCTCCAGCATTCTATTTGGTCTCCCGAGCACTACCAGATATGACCCTTAAGTACAGAGCCAGGAGTAAACCCTGAGCACTGCTGGGTGTGGTCCCAAAATAAAACAAAACCAAGAATTTTTTAATGAAGTGAAGGGAAACATGATATGTTTTATGTGTAATAGTAAATAATAATTAGAATTTCCAAACCAGTGATTGCACATATAAGTTCATATTTAATAAATAATCTGTGAATTATTATTTTTATATTAATAACTTTATATGTTACATATACCATTTATAGGAAAATTTCAATTCTACCGTGTTTTACCTTGACCACTCAATGTAATTTTCTGTATAAGTAAAAGAAATAGCATAATACTAGATAACAGTACTGATCAAAAAAAAAAGTTTTTCTCTAGTAGAATTAGTTTTAGAAACAAAAAAAAACATTTTTTAATAATCCAGTGAGATGCTATATTTACCATACAAATGGTTCTATTTTTGGGGGCCCGGGAGATAGCATGGAGCTAAGGCGTTTGCCTTTCATGCAAAAAGTCATCAGTTCGAATCCTGGTGCCCCATATGGTCCCCTGTGCCTGCCAGGAGCAATTTCTGAGCATGGAGCCAGGAGTAACCTCTGAGAACTGCCGGGTATGACCCAAAAACCAAAAAAAAACAAAAAAAAAAAACCAAAATAAACAAATGTTTCTATTTTTTAAGAATTCCCCTAAGCCTATCCTCTTGTGTAATATGTAAAATATGTTTCAAAAAATCCTATTTTAGATACTAAAAAAAAATCTAAATGAAATGTATCATTTTTCCTCATGTTCTTTTGTGAAGGTATTTTTTTCAATCCTGATTGGCGCTTTCAGTGTTGGACAGGCTGCTCCATGTATTGATGCTTTTGCCAATGCAAGAGGAGCAGCATATGCGATCTTTGATATTATTGATAATGTGAGTCATTTATTATTTTAATGCCAAATGAATTTTGATAATTAAATCTGGTTGAATATCATGTGAAAATTTATTATGTGGAACTAACCTTTTCTTAAGAGTGAAACAAATATGTCTTATTACTATTTTCTAAGATTTATCATCAAGAGTATGGTAATATTAATCTATTTTGGAATACTACATTTGTATTGTGTGCTTTTACTAGAATTTAGAGCAAGGATATTAGTCTTCCAAGTTTTCCTCATTTTCCCTTTTTTTTAGACAGACTAAGAGTATTAAACTTTCTGTATAAAAAAAAAAGAAAGTGGGCCGGGCGGTGGCGCTGAAGGTAAGGTGCCTGCCTTACTGCGCTAGCCTTGGCCGGACTGCGGTTCGATCCCCCGTGCCCCATATGGTCCCCCAGGCCAGCCAGGGGCGACTTCTGAGCGCATAGCCAGGAGTAACCCCTGAGCGTCACTGGGTGTGGCCCAAAAACAAAAAAACAAAAACAAAACAAAACAAAAAAAAAGTAGGAGAATTATTGGTGAAACCATAATCACCTGCATGTTTTATTGTGGGTTTTACTGCTTTGAAACAAAACAAAAAAGCTTCCTTCATGTTTAGTATTATTTTGAACTAACTATGATGAACAAGTATAATGATAGAAATGAATATAATGAAAATTATATTGACATCTTAAAGTATGTAACTGCATTTACACAGATAAAATGCTAAGTAAAGAATTAAAATTTTGTCATTTAATCCAATAAATTCCTCACATATTTATTGTTATAATTTATGAAAAATTTCTCAGCTTCTAAATATATTGAAATTTTTTATTGTTTTTTAAATAACAATCGTTTTAACTATTCAATCAGTCTTCTCAACCCAATTCAATGCATTTATTATTTAGAAAGAAGATTATTTTCACTAATCTGAAATACCTAGCTCTTCTAATTATAGTTTGGTTTTTAATACAGTAATACAAACATGCATGTTTAACCACTTGGAAAATTTGTGAGGATATAGCAAAAGCTTAAAATGCATGAAATAAAATGAATATATACCTATCTACTTT
Organism: Crocidura indochinensis; assembly: GCA_004027635.1. Taxonomy (NCBI): domain Eukaryota; kingdom Metazoa; phylum Chordata; class Mammalia; order Eulipotyphla; family Soricidae; genus Crocidura; species Crocidura indochinensis. Next base: position 12,872 of record PVKC010018376.1, read on the forward strand.
TCAGGGAAAATCTGTTTTCTGAGAAGGAATATTTTTTAAGTATATATAAATGTATTCACACAGTTTTCATTCTGGGATTTGTCTCTTATGAAGAAAATCTTGCCACTCCAATTTCTATTTTTGGAATTTGCTGATATCATATTCCTTAAAAATTTAACTACTTATACTATGATGGAATAGTCATTAAATTTTGTTTTATTTAGAATCCTAAAATTGACAGTTTTTCAGAGAGAGGACACAAACCTGAGAGCATCAAGGGGAATTTGGAGTTCAATGATGTTCATTTTTCTTATCCAGCTCGAGCTAATGTCAAGGTACTGTAAGCCATATTTATGGGAATTACTGACTCAGATTATTAAACTCTATTTTGAGAGGCATGAGGCTCCTCCCAAGACCAGGGAGCCTTGTGGCTCCTCTTCCTACTAATATCAAATTTAACTGTGCAGGTGTGATGGCTCAGTGCTGGAGCTCAGTGCTGAGGTCAACAAGGCCACACTGGTGGTGTTCAGGATTCATGTAGTGCTGTGCATCCAACTCAGAATCTTGCAAATAACGGTCCAGAGCAATAGCACAGTGGGTAGGGCATTTTCCTTGTACACAGCTGACCTGGGTTTGATCCCTGGCATCCCATACGGTCCCCTAAACCATCTGGCAGTGATTTCTGAGTAAAAAGCCAGGAGTAATGCCTGAGCACCGCTGCCAGATATGGCACAAAATAAAACATAAAAAAATGGGAAATTGGGGACAAAAAAAATAACAAAAATGAATTTTTCAAATGCTCCAGTCCTTTGAGCTATCTCCTTGACCCCTGTTTAAGCATCTTGAAGAATCCAAAGTAGTGATTATTTTTATATTTATGTGCTTTGGTGATCATAGTCCTTTTCTGATATATTTTCAAATTTAAAATGAAATCTTAGGACATTATTGTGAAGTAATTTTCCCTCTCCCTTACAGATTTTGAAAGGCCTCAACCTGAAAGTTCAGTGTGGGCAGACAGTGGCCTTGGTTGGGAACAGCGGCTGTGGGAAGAGCACGACAGTCCAGCTGATTCAGAGGCTCTATGACCCTGATGAGGGTACGGTAAGTGGGAAGAAACAAGTTTCTCCAGAGTGAAAATCTGGATACCAATTAGTCCTTTATAAATTTTTGAAACAAACTTCCATGTGAATATAGTATTTTTTGGATCAAGCACCATGGAACTACATGCATGTGGGATAATGAAGCCATGCCCTTGGCCTGGTTTAACAAATGCATTCAAGATGATGAAGACCAGAGAAGCTAGAAAGCATTCCCTTCTCTTCCAACTGAACTTTTTATAACTTAACTAAATAAATGGAAAGCAGTGTCTGAATCAGTGTTTCTTAACCAAGACCCATATGGTTCCTGTGGGCTCCCAGAATATTCCAGAGAGATGAGACTAGTTGACTGTCCTTGTAGTGACATGAGGTGGGAGGTGCATACAATAGGAAGAAAAATGACTAAAAAACTTATGTAAATCACTTAGAAGTTTCTTTTTACACATTTGGTTAAAAAATGTCATACTACAATTGTTGACAACATAGTAAAGTCACAAGAAATAACAGGACAATTAGATTTATCAGAAATATTGAGATTTTCTTAAATGTTGGAATAGCTGAAGAAGAAAATTATATGATCTCTTAAAAATTATAGTCTAGGACATACATACATTTTTGCTGTTTAAAGATGTTACTAATTTACACTTACAGAAAAGTAAGTGTAAGGAAAAAGTAAGTGTACAGGAAACTCATGTATGTATCATATAAGTACGAGGTCTATAGTTGTTTGCATTTTCATTTCTTTATCGCCCTCTCACCCTATTTAGAATATGCATATATGTGTTTGCACTATATATATACATATATATATATGTATATATATATATATACATTTTCTGAGTCCTTTAAGTTAGGTTAGCAACATCATGTCCCTGGCCCCTATATATACCAGCATTTACTAAGTAAAACAGTCTAAAATAACCACAAAATAAAGATAAAATGTGGTAAATTTGACATCAGAACAAGAGTAGCCCACTGTATGTATTCAGATTTTTTAAATTCTATCAACTTTAGGTAAATTGAATTTGCTTGATACCCAATATATGTAAAAGTATATCATAATTCAACATTATAATAACAAAATATTACAAGGTATAAATATAAAAAGAAAAACAAACAGTAATTAATGAAGAACAGGATTTCAAGAATAAATATAAGGTTTTCTAGGATATGTCTATTATTTATCAATAATATCAATGATCAATAGTCCTAGAAAGTATATGTGTGTGTGTGTGTGTGTGTGTGTGTGTGTGTGTGTGTGTGTGTGTGTGGTGCCAGAGAGCAAACCCAATATCACCTCATATATAAAGTTATCACTTACCTGCACACCAGGGCCCAAATGTAATATTCAGTAAAAGCTGCAATATATTATTGGAGGAAATAGAAGATATTTAGAGGGAAAGATTGGCTACACTCTTGTATTAGAATGAGCATCATTAAAATGTCTAGATTTTCTGAAGCAATAAACAGATTCAATGTGCTTTCTATTAATGACACTTTAATCAGAAATAGAACGAAAAAAGGATGAAATGCATTTGAAATTCCAAAACACCCAAATCACAAAAACAACCCTGAGAAAAAAAGAATAAAACTAGACTTCATGCTTTCTGACTTCATTCTATACTACAAAGTGACAGTCATTGAAGTAGCAATGATTTGAAATAGATCCAGATTTGGATCAGTGGAGCAGAATTAAGAGCCCAAAAATAAAACCACACATGTATAATCAACTAATATATGACACAGGAGACAAGAGCTTACAATGGAGCAAGAAAGACTGTTCGACTAGGTTACTATCTAAATTTGGTCTTAATAGTTAAATGGAAGTAAAACCTGAAGTCATGAAATACACAGAAGATGAAAGCACTATCTTTATCGACATGAATCATTTGGGTACTCAACTCCAATATGAATGAAAAGAAAAGAAAAAGAAAAAATGGGATACAGCAAATTAAAAAAAAATTACATAGCAAAATAAACCTGCCTAAAAATGAAACTATTGAGTAGAAGATTATTTGCACATCTTTTGTCTGACAAGGGTTCAAGACAGAGCATTTGCCTTGCATACTGCCAACCCAGGTTTAATATCTGACACACCATGAGTCCACAAGGAGTAATACTTGAGTGTAGAGCCAGGAATAACCTCTGAACACTGCCAGATATGGCCCCCAAATGAGCAAAAATAAATAAATAAATAAATAGGGAGAAAATATGAAAAAGACTTCACTCCAAAGAAGACACACACTGACGGACCAATAAATGCATGTAAATATAACCATTTTTGCTTTAATTTGGGAACTATAAATCAAAATTATAATGAAATGTTGCAGCTTCACTTGTGAGAATGGCTATTATCATCAAATAGATAAAAAATGAAGTGTTTGAGAGAACAGAGATAGCTCAACAGACCAAGGAAATTCTGTGCCAGCAGGACCTGATTTTCATCCCTGGCACTGTACAGACTTAAAGCGTAGAATAGACCCTTGAGGAATCTGGGAATAGCCCATGAGAACTAGGTGTGGACAACAAAATAAGTGTTGGAGAGTACGTGGAAGGAAAGGAACTCCGTACACTATTGGTGGGAAATGGTATAGCCATTATGAAAAGTAGTTAGATTCCTAAAAATTAAAAATAGCAATTTCATATGATCCTGTGTATTTGTCTAAATCATAAAATTTCATATGATCCTGTGTATTTGTCAAAAGCATAAAAAAATACCGTACTTGTTCAGGGGATATATGTATATACATACCCATGCTCACTTGAGAATTGTTTACAATGCCAACAACAGAAAGCAGCCTAAATGACCTAGGAAGATGATGGGACGGAGAGAGTATGATTATATGTATGATTGAAACTCCCTGGGCCCTGAAAGACTTGATACAAGACATTTTAGCAGGATCAAAGCTGTAAGTTAGTTGAAGAAGACACTGAACAAAGAGACACAACAGAGACCTTCACAGAGAGTGAGGGAATCAACCCTTCATAGAGAGTGAGGGAATCTACCCAGCACAGCCTGAGGGATCCTTTTACTCTTTTCAGGCACATCCTGCCAGGGAAATTGATGTAATCTGAAGGGAATTTGAGGTGAGCTTGGTGGGGAGTCAGTCCTACTGAAGGGGAGTGTCCAGTTCAAAGAACACAGGGCATTTCCTGATGAGTTCTACTGATTTTTTTTTTCTTCATGGACCCTTCACAAACCAACCAGGGATTTTTCCAGGGCAACTAAGTTAGACTATCCAATATATATAATGAAATACTACTTGATCATTTGCCAGTACCCTACATGCTGTACTGTTGCTCCAGCCCCAAGAACACTTGAAATTTTTGTAATACATTACTTTAATTTTAAAAAATGCTATTTTGTTTTAAAAAATTGACACATAGGGGCCGGGTGGTGGCGCTGAAGGTAAGGTGCCTGCCTTACCGCGCTAGCCTTGGACGGACCGCGGTTCTATCCCCCGTGCCCCATATGGTCCCCCAGGCCAGGGACGACTTCTGAGCGCATAGCCAGGAGTAACCCCTGAGCGTCACTGGGTGTGACCCAAAAACCAAAAAAAAAAAAAAATTGACACATAAATATATAAAGATGCTTAGACACAATGGTAATCAAGGAAAATACAAGTTTTTTTTAATTCCTAAGCTGAGGAAATTACTCAAAGGTCTGGAACCCTGGGATTGACTACAGAGCATGTAATGCCAGGTTCAGGGGACCCTCTGGACATTACCAGGATATCTCAGAACCACTCTAGATATGATACAAAGCAAAATAAATCTCTAAAGGGGCAAAATAGAAATCCACCAATCCCCAAATGTCTGTCAACAATAATATATTTTTGATCTAGCCAGATTGTTGCATACTATTCAAGCATAAAAATTATCTATAGGGTTAGAGATATAGTATAGTGACTAATACACTAATACACTTGTATACACTTAACCTGCCTTCACTCATGGCACCACATATGGTCCTGTGAGTACTGTCAAGAGTGATTCCTGAGCACAGAGACAGGAGTAAGCCCTGAGCAATGCCAGCTATTACTCAAGCCACTTCCCCACATAGTTTTTTTGGCACACCATTGTAAAATTGACTAAGGTAAGCAAGCACCTTACCTTCTTTACTATCAGTTCTCAGCCCAATATTCTCTGCTAGAGAATAGCATACCCAAGGGGAGGAAAATTATATATTTTGTATATATAATAATTCTATTATAAAATAATAAAATAAAAATGATTATCTATTTGCTTGTTTATAAAATTAAAAATATTTTTGAAAAGAAAATGTTTATTTTTGTTCTTACCTGTTAATATTTACTTTCAATTGTCTCTTTTAGTGACTGACATAAGTTAAATATTAGCTAAAAGTTTTAACAAATGAAGACTGATACCTTTGATGGTTTAGCAACTGATGGGACATTTCTCTCTTTCAGATTAACATTGATGGCCAGGATATTCGGACTTTTAATGTAAGGTATCTAAGGGAAATCATTGGAGTGGTGAGTCAAGAACCTGTGCTCTTTTCCACCACCATTGCTGAGAATATTCGCTACGGCCGTGGTAATGTCACCATGGATGAGATAAAGAAAGCTGTCAAAGAAGCCAATGCTTATGAGTTCATCATGAAACTGCCACAGGTAAAGTCTCTGCTAGCATAGCTATTCTTGTCAGGAGAATTTTGCTTAAAACAACTGAATGATTTCTTTCAAAAGTCAGCTAAGAGTTTTTAAGATGCAAGGTTGTCTCACTTTGCTATTAAATTCTTTTAAATTATTCAGTTAGAGGTTTTAGGAGTATGGTCTGCTATATAAATCATACTAAAATTTTTATACAGACTATGTGTAAGTAGTTTTTCCTTACAATTCAGTATTCATGTATTTGATTTTCATTTATGATTCTCTGAGAGTGGAGATGAAACTGCATATTGTCTTTCTGCATTTATTGCCTTCATAGCTTTTGAGGAGTTGATTTTAGTGCCATATACAGTGGTGCTCAGAGATCCTGAGGTGCTGAGAATGGAACCTGGGGTCTCACACTCACCAGGCAGGTGCTCAACTGCTGAGCTACATCCCCAACCCCTGAACTCCAGTTTTTCAAGTTAAAGTATAATTAATAAAAGCTCTTTTGTGCTTCTTGTGTAGAAATTTGACACCCTGGTTGGGGACCGAGGAGCACAGCTGAGTGGGGGGCAAAAACAGAGAATTGCCATCGCTCGGGCCCTGGTTCGCAACCCCAAGATCCTGCTCCTGGATGAGGCCACCTCAGCCTTGGATACTGAAAGTGAAGCTGAGGTCCAGGCGGCTTTAGATAAGGTCAGTAAACATAAATACCCAAAGGACCTACCAAATAAAAAATGTATTGAAGGCTCTGGAGATGTTTTTCAGCATCATGTTTTCTATCCCCAGCACCATCAGGCTTGAGAAACATGTGTGAGAAATATGTAATGAAGCTTCCTTCTGGGCTTTATTGACTTCTAGTTTTCTTTTATTTTTTATTTTTTTATTTTCTCTCTCAACTTCTAGTTTTCTTTTAAGTAATTTGCATAGAATGGGAATGAATAGTTGATGAACTGTCTTGCTTTGACCTAGGTGAAGAGTGAGTGCTTCAATAATCAGACATTTAGCTCTGTTTTTGTTTTTGTTTTCTTGCACCTTTCTTTTTTTTAAGTTTTAAGTTAGCAGATTTATTCATTATTTTTTACATACATTCTTTGTTTTTTTTTTTTTTTTTTTTTTT
>PVKC010018377.1:0-18381 GCA_004027635.1 Crocidura indochinensis
TTTTTAATTGCCTTTGGTTTAGTTTTGGTGTCAAGTCCAAAAATTTATTTTCATAGACAATTGTTATTTTACTATTTACTCATCATTTATTCTAAAAGTGTCAGTTTCAAATTTTAGACTAAAATATTTTGGGACTTTTGAATCAATATGTGGTGGATCAAATAAAAATATTAGTCGAGTTTCACACTGTTTAATGTAACTCTTTAATTTTAACTATACCATGTATAATGAGATTGTCATTTTTTCTATTGCATATTATTGAAACTTTCATTGACTACCTACATGGAAGTTTATGTGATCTTTCTTTCATTCCATTTTAAATATATTTGATTCTATACCAATGGCATGTCCTTTTGAATAATATAGTTTTGCAATGTTTTCAAAACCAGGAAGCTTAATGTCTCTAGTGTCACTTTTTTCTATAGATTGCTTTAGTGACTGTAGTGTCTTTTGTGTTATTATACAAATGGTACTTGTTTAGATTCAATTTCCTGTAAAAATGCTTTTGGATGTTTGATAGTATTGCTTGCTGATCCTGTTGTGCAGTATTACCACTTTAACAATACTTTTTATTTGTTTGTTTTAGGTTTTTGGGCTACACTCAGTGGAGCTCAGGGGTACTCCTGGCTCTAGATATGCTCTCAATATGGAATGCCAGAGGAATCTAAACTGGGTTTATCCTGAGTTGGCCGCTTGCAAGGCAAATGCCCTACTGCTATGCCATTGCTCCAACCCCGATAATACTCTTTTAGACCACATGTCTGGTAAACATTTATTTATTATTTTCTTCTATTTCTTTTTAAAATAATTATAGATTTCAGTCTTATAGATTTTATAATTATATATACCCTCTCATATTCATTCATAAGTACATTTTTCTCGATGAGAATAATTCTCAAATTATGGAAATTCTCACAAAATGAGAATTATTGTCACATTAGATTTTTTAATATCTAGTGAAAATTAGTGCCATTGTAAAGGATCCTGACAAATTATCTTATGTTGATATTATGTCTTGTAGCATTTCTGAAATTATTTATATTTAAAACAACAGTTTTGTGTACATATGTAATATACCATATATTTTCTATATTATTTGCATATTATGTTATTTACTATGTGTTTTATATCTATAATACATAATCTCATCTGCAAATATAGAACTTGTTTATCTCTTTGCTTACAATATCGATGCTCTTCACTTTTTTTTTAAATTGCCTAAATGGTCTGGCAGTGACAAAAGCTTAGTAGACTGTGTGAATCCAAGTTAATTTCATAGAGAGAGCTTGGCATTTATCAGAGAAAAGTGGTATAGAGTTGTCTGCCAGTTTTTCAATTGTGTTGAATTAGAAGCCTGACCCTCAGGCAGTAGTTTTCAAAGCATGAAGTTTCTTCAAAGTCCCCCTTTGAAGGAAATACTGGGAAGTGGGCAATTTGGTTTCATTTTCTGCATGAGATCTGGCTGGGGAGAGATAGCTTTGTTGAGTGTCCTGTTACCAACCAGATACCTTTGGCTTACTGTTTCTTTTTTACCGCAACATGGGTATCATGAATATAAACCTTGTTGGCTTTTCTGACTAGATGTCATGGCCCACAACTAGGCTGGGAATCTTCAACTTTATTCTGTAATTGTGGAGAGCAAACACTTTGTAATGCAGAAAAAAGAGGTGCTATGCTGCAGGGAGGATTATAGCAAGACTGTGTTTGAGCTTTATCTTTCTGTTTCCCTTTATCATTCAGCTATGTGGCATAGCTTGGCTCATTCCTGGATTTCTTTCAGAGCAACTTGGAGTTCTGTGACTATAGGTACCAAAGTGTGTATGTTGTATTTATACTGTTTTACTGTTTCTGGGAAGAAGTTTAGATATTTTGTTGTCATCACAGTTGCTCACTTCATGTGAACTCAGGTGAAAATTTTAACAAGGGAATAAATAATATGGTTTAATACTATCAATTATCAAAAATTGAATAGATGTTATATATTCATTATAAATGTATTGTTATTATTTGAATCAATTTGATTTATAATTTATAAAAAACCAAACCCACAATTGAACATTGTCAAGGACTTATTTTAGATCATATTCTAACACTAGATGTATATATTTCATTGCAAAGTAAACATATACCATGAACAAATTTTAAAGTAATTAAATTAAAATTAAATACATATTTTATATATCTTTGTATATGTTACTTATAAAAATTTTCCCTTTCATGCTTTATTTAGAAAAATTCATTTTCAAATAGTTTTCCAACTGTTTTTCATTTCTACATATCTCTGATTCTTCAGTAGGCTAGTATTATTCTAGCAAAAGTATTACTAATACGTATACATGAATTTCTACAGAAATTAAATGTCAAAAATAGAGCACAATTTTATGACCATAGTCAATAAAATATATTGCATATTTAAAATGTTTCACAGTGTTATGATGCTTTGAGCAAGGTGAATTATCAAATAGTTATACTTTACAATTAAAAATGATATAGATTTCCATGTCAATTTAGCTCAGTAAACCAATACTATGGATTTTTAACTTATTGTGGGTGCTCCAAATTCATTATTACCATAAGCAATCCTACAGTACCTATTTTTATAACTATATATTTACTAGGTTGCATTTATTATGTAGTTGAAAGTTAAAAATGTTTTTGGAGATATAGTAATTAAATATATCAGTTAATATAAATAACCAAATTCATTTACTTAAAGGCAATATACATTAATTGATCTTGCCAATATATTTATATTGCAAAATAAAATATTTTTATTACTAATTAAACTTTAGAATATAATTTTTTTTAATTTCTGTTTATGTTGGGGTAATCACCTTACTTAAATTTGTCCACTTCCATTTTTTTGGTTAATATTTGACTCATAATGATAAGATACAGTAGTATCTGCAGAAACAAATGATGCTATAGTCATATACTCGTCGGTTGTTGGGGGTTGAATATGCTGCTTCTGTGTCTCCTGTCTCTGAGTCACAATCTAGGAATGTCCTACGTATTTTCTTATAACTGAAAAGAGTATTCTATGCATTTTTTGCTGCAGAATATACTTTAGATAAAAAGATAAATTCTAAAGGAAAATTCTCATGTCAATTGAGTTATACTTCATCATATAGAAGTGATGACTTTTATAGAACTTAAGAGTGTCCTTTCAAAAATTAAGAATTGTATCAGCTTAGAGCCCTATGTAAGATTCCAACCATTAAAAAATATTATTGTCTCCTCCAATAGGCCTAATCAGTATATTTGGGAATTTTGCTTAAAAATAAAAGAGGATGGACCTTGGTTCGCTACCCGGCAACCTATATGGTCCTCTAAATCAGGAGCAATATCTCAGAGCCTAGCCAGGATTAACCCCTTAATGTAATTGGTGTGCCCCAAACCCCCACCATAAAGAAAATAGTGAAGTAAAATTTCATCTTTGAACACAGAGAAAAATTAAATTATATTTTAAGAACACATACACTAATGGTTTAAATATATATTTATATATAGAATTTCTTAGGCAGTTATATATTAAATGTTAAATATGTATTGAACAATAATATTTTTGGGTAGGTTTACTATACTGTTTAGATTGTCATGCACATAATTCCAGTACCACACTCATCAATGTAACCATCTCCCTACCTCAAGACCCCAGATCCTATCTTTCACCTCTTAAAACTCTTTGTCACTCATTTCTACTACTAAGTTGCCTTTGATCCCTTTTGCTACCTCACTGTGTATATTTCAGCCACTCATGAGAGAAAACATTATTTTTCTATGCCTTTCCTTCCAATGGGCTTCACTTATGTTATCTTTTAGTTATTTTCATGTTGCTGCAAATTGCAACATAAATTGAAATCTATTTCACAATATCATTTTCTAAATTATTGAACATTGGGAGCTACAACTGACAGTGCTCAAGTACTATAATTATCTTTCTTCTTAGGGAGACCACTTCATTTGTTGCTTAGGATGCTATGCTGGAATTCAAACCAGGGTGGAATATGGTGGCCACACCATTCTAAGCAACTTGGTATTTTCTCTCTTGTATCTAATTTATTGACTTTGAAAGTTAACAGAGATAAATATGAATTACATCAAAATAAAATAAACAAAATAGTTAATTATTATTAATTGTGAGTTATTATCACATATCAACTTGCTTTCTCAGACAGGTCATGTGCTACTGGGTTTTATATATGTTAATATGTTAACATATATATGATATACGTTAATATTTCATCCATATTAGGAACCTTAAAAGTATTTCATGTTCTGGGGCCCGGGAGATAGCATGGAGGTAAGGTGTTTGCCTTTCATGCAAAAGGCCATCGGTTCGAATCCCGGTGCCCCATATGGTTCCCCGTGCCTGCCAGGAGCAATTTCTGAGCATGGAGCCAGGAGTAACCCCTGAGCACTGCTGGGTGTGACCCAAAAACCACAAAAAGAAAAGTATTTCATGTTCTTATATTTTAGTAAACAAATTTACTCATTTTGCTATTTTCAACATTAAATTATGCACTTACACTGTATGAATTATTTGTTTATTAAAACATATAGTTAAAATGTAAACTTATTTTATTTTTTTAAAGTTAGCTAAAGCACAAAATATATTCATGTCATATTAAAATATATTTTCAGCTATAGATCAAATTTTCAACCACTATTAATGTCATCTTTTAGACATGTATTATTTATTTATTTAATAACTATATTTTGGTTTTGGGGTCACACCTGTTGGCACTCAGGGGTTACTCCTGACTATGCACTCAGAAATTGCTATTGATTCAGGGAACCATATGGGTGGGACACCAGGGATCAAACCCAGGTCCATCTTGGGCAGCAGTGTGCATGGCAAATGCCCACTTGTGTGCTAATGCTCTACCCCTAGTTATATTTTAATATATTTTATTGAATGTGTATTTCAAATAAGATGACAAAGCTGCAACCTTTGAAAAGTTCATTTGTGGAATCTCAGCACAAAAGTTAATCTATCTCATAGTCATTTAATAAACAATACTACTTCTGTCAAAAATACCTAACTCAAATTTCTTTTGCAAAAGTTTAGCTGAAACTACTATATTTTTCAAAGATCATATTGGCAGCAATAAGAATTTGTGTCACACACTATTAAGAATTCAATTTTGCTTTTTAAACTTATTTCTATCTTTACCAAGAAATACTGGACCTGATGCTAACAAATAGTACTGAAATATTTTCCATTTAATCTGGCCAGAAAACATATGTGAAGAACAATTTAGCATGTTAACAGTTGCTAGCGACAGATTATTGGAGGATATAAGAACAGAGGCTGAACTTGCAAGTATTGTGTATACTTGCTTAAATGCTTTTTAAGTCTAATTACTGGCTATAATCGAGAAGCTGCAAAAGATTTCACGAGACTAACATTTAAAAAATGGCTCTAAAAGGACAGATCAACTGTCCATTCTCTGAGTATGCTCAATATTAAATTTCTGTATTAGATTATCTGCAATGCCTGCACAAATAATCTTGTTTTTCAGAAGGAATGTCCTCACTGAGTTTCAATTTAACTTTATTCCATTGCCATTATTGAGTCCACATAAAAGTCATTCATTTTTAACAGTGCTTGTGTGTCATTTAAAAAACTGAAATTGAACAAAATAATTTTCATATTATGTATTTTACTTTATCAGATCATTAATTTAGAATACTTAATACTTCATATTTCATTATTTACTTGCATTCTAACATTTTTTAATTTATTCTTACCAAAACTTGAGGTACTTAGTTGCATTTGACAAAAAGAAAAAATAGGATATTAGAAACCAAAATGATAGAATTAATAAAATTACTAGGTCTGGAGAGATAGTATAGCAGTAGGGCATTTGCATTGCACAGGGCTATAGAGGATAGATCCAGGTTTGATCCCTGGCATCCCATATGGTCCCCTATTATGCCAGAAGTAACTTCTGAACACAGAGCCAGGATTAACCCCTGAGTGCTACCTGGTGTGGCTAAAAAAAGGTAAAAATATAATAATATTGCTTTTTCTTGCTATTATGAGTTTATTTTGAAAATAGAATTCTAATAACTTATTGTGGACTCTTTCTACTTCTGTGTATATATTTTGATACTTGATGTGGTTAATTTCTTGTTCAAAATTAAACTTTATTTTATGAAGCAGTTTCACAAAGTAATTGTATGATTTAGTTCTAACTTTCATCATTATATTTTAAAATACTAAAAAGTTACAAATTTTAAATCTTTAACTAGCTTTATCACAAATTGAATTTATTTAATAAATTGGGACACAACTCTCATGATCAGGATTTATTTATGATTCTATGATCAGGGATTAGCCCTGGTGCTACATGGGGGAACATAAGTGGTGTAGGAATGAAAACTGTGGTCAACCATGCACAAAAAATGCCTTAGATACAGTACTATTTCTCTGGCACCAAATTAAATTTTCTAAAAGACAAAGAGTGGTTGAATGGGGTTGGGAGGTTGAAAAGGAAGTGAAGAAAAAGGGATGAAAGAGAAGACTATAGATATGCAAATGCATGTAGAATAGTTTAATCTTAGAGTTTTGGGTTTTATTAATCATGATTTTTGGTCTTATTTTAACCCACACTCTAAAGTGCTCAGAAATTACTCCTGCCTCTCTGAGCTCAGGGATCACTCTTGGTGATTCTTGGTAACTCTGTGCTATGCAGAGGATCAAACCAGGGACAACCACTCTGGAATTGTGTATTTGAGTGGTGATAAATCAGGAAGTTTAGTCAAACAAATACAGTAAAAGCAAGCACTCTACTTTCCAGATCTCTAAATTTTCTCCCCAAGACATGAGTCAAATGAGTATCTGGAGTAAAAACTAACAGGCAAAAAATTTGTCTTTACATATAAGACATGATTTTTTTTTGCCTTTTTTTGGGAGGCCACACCCGGTTACTCCTGGCTATGTGCTCAGAAATCGCTCCTGGCTTGGGGGACCATATGGGATGCTGTGGGATTGAACCCGGTTCATCCTAGGCTAGCGCTGGCAAGGCAGGTGCCTTATGGCCTGCACCACCACTCCAGTCCCAAGGAGAGCAATCTTATTTAAACATTCCCACAAAAAAACATATAAACTGATTCTCTTAATTCAATGTCTGATTCAATGTCCATTCCCTTGGTTAAACTAAATTGAGCTTACTACTATTCACCACACACACACGTACTTTACAACTTTAGAAAGATTTGTCTTTAGTGTTGTTAAAATAAATTTTTTAATAACATATATTTTTTATTTTTTGTATATTGTTGACAATTATATTTTAAGTACATATTAACATAAAATCAGGGGGATTCCCATATCAAATTGTCCTCCTTCCACCTCCATTCTCATCCTCCCACCCATGTCCACCTCCCTTTCCCTTGAGGCTGCTAGAATAGGTGGTCTCCTTTGCAGGAGGGGAAAAAATGGCAAAAAGCACAAAACAATTTTTCTGTATTTATCTATAAAATAAAATGTAACCCTTTAAACAGAAATAAGATCCAGAAGTGATGATGCAGAAATTTAGAATAGTCCAACTCAGAAATGTATAGGAGAGTGATGAGTAACCCATGTTTTGTAAAGTTCTAAGAGTTTAACTATTCTTACAATGACTAAAGAAAAATGAGCAAAAAAATGATGCTCAGTTCAGCTGGAGGAAGTACACAGGAAATGCATTCGCCTGGCAGGTGCAATACCTATGTTGGATTCAGCACCCCATATGTTCCCCAGCCCCTGGTCAGATTCAGGAGTAAGCTTGTTACATAACTGGATATGGTCCCCAAATAGTGCTAATTAGGAATAATTTATGACTACTCATCACTGATTATGATAAAACAGTAGAATCAGTTCACATTTTATGCAAATCTTTTCTCTTGATGTCTGGCAAAAAAATAACCATCTAAGAAATAGAGTAACACCTATATATAAACCAAAATGTTATTTTTTCTAATCATTTTCCTTCTGTAAGTGTAAATTTTTTAAATTTCTTTTATGTTTTCTATCTATTGTTTGATTATTAAGGGTTACAAGGTGCCAAAAAGTGTATGTATATATTATATATATGTATATATTATATACATACATCAAACAGAGGCTTATTTCTGCCTCTGAACTCAGTATTGCCCCTGGAGGGGGAGGGGATCATATAAAATTCTAAAGATTAAATATGGCTTAGCCAAATTCAAGGAAAGTGCTTGCAAACTGGACTAAGCTCTGTCTCAGAGTATCCTCATATATTTAAAAAAAACAAATCAACTTCGGCTTGAAGCTGAATGTTGAGATTTTCCTTTATTTCCTTTTGGAAAGTGAAGACAGCAATATTATTTGGAATAGAAATTGTACATTTTCTAGTTATCTTTGGTTGGTACAACCTAATTAATATAATTATACATATAAATATATAAGTATAAATTAAATTATTTGCATGTGCATTGGTAAAAAAATACAATAGAAGAGAAATAATTGTTTTACTAATCATCCCTTTGTGGTGCCTTGTAACCTGTAGTCATCCAAACCTATTGCTTTCTAGCTCCCAGCTGCCTTATGTAGTATTGGACATAATACCTTATTGAACAAATTCTAATTTGTGTTTCCCTATCATTGGTGTTTTAGACAATAATAAAAATAAAAAATAAAAAGTTATTTAGAATATTAATCATTTTCCTTAAAATGAAATATTTTAATATTAAATGAAGAGTACACAAATTAAAATTTTGAGGTCATTTTCACAGAAAAGCATAAAATCCTATCAAAAATAAATAAAATATAAAGCATTTTGCAAAAAGGCCAATATAAAAATGTCAATATTTTGAAATTCAAAATGTCTAACAAACCCTTGCTAATTTCCTTGAGCATGTACTCATTAAAAGTAAGTGCTTATTTATTAATGACGTGCACAGTGTTTTAAAATTTGTTATTTTAAAACCTCTACTAGATCCACAGTTATCTATAAACACTAATTTTAAAGCACAGAAACTCTGGGCACCAATAGTACAATAGTATGGGATGTAGAAATCATTTGAATCTCCCCCAAATTGTTATTTGCAGAGATTATTATTATTATTATTATTATTATTATTATTATTATTATTATTTGATCTGTGTGACATTTCTCTTTGAAAAAATTAGAGATTTTTGTTTTACTTCAGATAACTTGGAGATATTTCAGTGGAAATACTCCATTCCTGATATTATAAATGATGATGATTATGACAATTAGAAATGGTTATAAAACTGAGCTGATAGATCTGGTGACATCATAGAAAATGTTAGTTATGAAAATTAAAGTCATTCTGATTTAATCGCAGAGATATTAAGGTATCTCATGTATTAATGAAAACAGAGAAATCCAGCCACATATTTTTGGTCAAGTAGTTATAAAAATGACAATAAATGTTTCTGGTTGACAATCATAGCCCAAATAAATAAAGTTGAGTTTAAAAAATACAACATTGGGGACCTGAGCAGTGGCGCACTCTAGCCTAAGACAGACTGTGGTTTTATCCACCCAGCATCCCATATGATTCGCCAAGCCAGGAACAATTTCTGAGTGCATATCCAGGAGTGACCTCTGGGCCCCACTGGGTGTATTCCCCCCAAAAAAATAAAACATCAAGCCACAGCAACAAAATAGAAGGAATGTATCAATGATTTTGTAGTTAAAACACTAGCCATAACCAAAAATAAAGTGACAAAAGAAAAAAGATATAAATGAACAGAAATTAATATATATTTAAAAGATAATATCAAGAGGTATAAATTTGAAAATTTGGAATCCTAGAAGGATAGAAAATAGAAAAAGAGGAAGAATAACGTGTGGATGAAATAGTAACTGAGAGCTTTCCTCATATTTGGAGAGAGCTATTTGCATAGATCAAGAGTTTCAAAAAGAACCAAACAAAATAAACTCAAACAAAACAATGCCAACAGATATCATAATCAAAATGCTAAAAAGCAGATTAATATTTAAAGGCACAGAGATAAGATAATCATCAAATACAAGAGAAGCAACATAAGAATTATAGCAGATCTTTTGTATGATAGTTTACAAATCAAGAAATAGTTGAGAGTCATTCACAGGACTAAAAAAAATTCCAGCCTAGAATTCACTACCATACAAAGCTTGACTTTATACCATACTAGACTTGAGGTAGAAATAATTATCTTTTTCAGACAATCAACAGCTAGCAGCATTTGCACACCTAAACCAAACCCCCCCAAAATTAATGAAAGTCCTCCTATAAAAAAGATTCTCACAGAAAAAGCTTTTCTTATTCACATACACAAGAATGGCAAAACAACATTTTATATTACACTCTCTCAATATCAATGTAATGAACTTCCCAAAAAATGGCATGGAGATAGCTTGGACATACAAAACAAAACAAAACAAAACAAAAAATTAAAAAAAAAAAAAAAAGCATCTACTGCCTAAAGGAAACAAACTCCCAGTATAAATATAGATTCAGGAGTGAAATGAAAAAACAAACTTGAAAGGCCATAAAAGACTAAATAAAAAAAGTTTGACAGCCATACTTATATCAGAGCAAATAACATTAAATATAAAGAATGTAATTTGAGACAGTGATGGACAATAATTATTGCTAAGGAAACATTTGATCAAGAAATGCTATTGTCAATATTTATTCACCTAATGAAAGCTCAGTAAAGTAGTAAAGTTTCTGCTCACAAACCAAAAACACACAGAAAAAAAAACCCACAATTTTCATAGAGATATAAGCAATCCACTTTAGCCACTAAACAGTTTAACCAGAAGGAATATCAGTAAAGATACATGGGCCCTAAATGAGGAACTAAATGACTTTGACTGCTGGACAGATCTCTTCTCCACAAATAAAACTACACAATCTTGTCTAGTGCACATGGAGTGTTACATATTCCAGCACATCTCAGAGGTACATAAAATTTCAAATGTGGAAATTACAAAAAGTAACTTCTCAGACCATAATGTCATTGAAATTAACCACAAAAACAGAAATAAATTGAGTAAAACTTCCAGCACTTGTTAACTAGACAAACCATGGTTAAGTGGCAATTGGATGAGTAAATCAAGGAAGAAACTAAAAACAAACTCCTTGTCACAAATTACAATGAAGATACAAGCTATAAAAATCTAGAGAGGGGGCCCGGGAGATAGCAAGGAGGTAAGGCGTTTATCTTTCATGAAAAAGGTCATCGGTTTGAATCCTGGTGCCCCACATGGTCCCCCGTGCCTGCCAGGAGCAATTTCTGAGCATGGAGCCAGGAGTAACCCCTGAGCACTACCGGGTGTGACCCAAAAACAAAACAAACAAACAAAAAAAAAAGATCTAGGGAGGTTGTAGTATTTTACTATAGAAAAATAATATTTTAGTATAAATTCTTAACATGCAGGCCTACATTAAGAAAGCAATTCAAGGAATCACTAAGATAGGGAATTGCTTTTCAAAAAGAATAAACAAGATGTATAAACCTTTAGCTTGGTTCATGAGCAAAATATGAGAAAGTGTTAAATAAGATCAGAAACAAAAGATTAGAGATTACAATGGATATTTCAGAAACTCAAAACATAGAGTTTACTGTTAATAACTTTATGCTCACGATGGATAACTTAGAAAAATGGATGTATTTGTAGTCATATAATCTCTCAAAGTTGGCCAAGGAGGAGACAGAAAGTCTAAATAGGACAATCACAAGAAACTAAATTGAAACAACAGTTAAAAATCTCCCCAAGAACAAAAGTTTTGGTCCAGATGACTTCACAGGTGACTCCTCTCAAATCTTCAGTGATTAACATTAACAAAATATTAAAAGACCCAGGAATCTATCCTAATACTTTCTTTTAAGCCAACATTACACTACAACTCAAATCATACATAGACACTTACAGAAAAGAAAATTCAGAACATTTCACTGATGAACATTGATCAAAAAATCCTTATCAAAATCTTAGCTAACTAAATCCAACAGCATATCAAAAATATCATACACTTCTATCGAGTGGGACTCAAAACAAGGATTCAAGGATGGTTTATCATATGCAAATAAGTTAAGCTATTAAGTTATGGTAGTAAAAGGAAAGATAAAATTCATATGACTATATTAATAATTTTCAAGAAAATATTTCACAAGACAAACCATCCATTCAAGATAAAAACAAAGTAGAATTGGAGGGAACTTGTCTCAAGGTATTCATAGCCATTTGTAGCATATCCATATCCACTATTATACATTATTTTTAATTTGTTTTTTTATTTGGGTTGGGTATTTAGGGCTGATCAATTTTTATTTACACTCACTGCTCATGAGAATGTTTTACCCCTGGAACCATCAACTTTTTTTTTTCTTTCACAGTTATATGTAAGTCTTTCACAGTTATATGTAAGGTACATAGTGTCAGTGATTAGGGTAATTATCACTACCAGTGCTGACCTCTATTGGCCAATGTTCCCAGCATGCATCCCATAACTCCCTTCTTTCTTCCTTGGACTTCTAGTGTAACAGGTCCCTTTTGTGTATAGCTTGTTCTTGTTGTAGTTTGAATCTCTTGATTCTATTGCCATTGACTTTGGGTTGGGTATTTAGGGCTGATCAATTTTTATTTACACTCACTGCTCATGAGAATGTTTTACCCCTGGAACCATCAACTTTTTTTTTTCTCAATTTGTAGTACGACATAGAAATATGAGGAAAAAGAAAAAAAATATGAACAAAAGAAAGAAAAAAAAAGGTGGTGTGGAAAAGATTTTGTTGTTGTTTTTGTTAGCCTATAAGACATAATGTTGATGAAGAAACAGCAACACATTTATTTAAGGGCAGGTTGTCCTACCTCATCACCTAATGATGAGATGAAATCAAAATACACTTCTTTCTTTGATCTGTGCAAAAACCAAGATCACCGATTATAAAATACTGACTACAACAATTGGAATGAACAGAACTTCTAGAATTATAAAAAAAAAACTAATAAACTTCAGCCTAGGATTTATGTAAAAACCAAGATCTCCAATTACAGACTTTTACAACCACAACTGTGTAGGACATTTCCAGGCACCATAAAGACCATGGCTTTTGACAATGAACATGTATGCTTCAACAGTGGAGACATCCTGTATCTTGTAGGCCTAGGAAATTTCCTTTCTAGTTTTCTCAATACTTACTGTGCCTATGCAAAATAACAACAACAACAACAACAACAACAACAACAAAAACTTTGCCACTCCAGTATCATTCTTACTGGTGAAAAACTTAAAGCCTTTCCTCTGAGATCAGACGAGGATGTCCGATATGCCCACTATTATTCATATAACATTAGAAATCCTAGCCACAAAAATTAGGCAAAAATAAAATAAATGTAAAAGAAGAGCCAAATTATTACTATTTTCAGATGCAATGTTAATAGACACACAAGATTCTATAGAATCTACAAAAAAAAGCTCCTTGAAACAAAAACCTATCACACAAAAACATTTGGCTACAAAGTCAATATGCAAACTAGTTGCATTTTAATTTTTAAAAAATAAATCAGGAAAAACAATCAATGACTATATTATTTAAAACAGTTTCACAAAACTTTCAGTGTTAGAAATAAAGTTAACAAAATATTTGGAACATCTATTCCACAATAACTTAAGAAATAGAAGAAGACCTTAGAACATGAAAAAGTATTTTATGTTCATAGATTGGAAGACTTAAAATTATTAAAATAAAAATTCTAATCCAAATTTATATGACATTCTTCAAGGATATATAAAATATAATAATAAAGTTTGTATGGAATCAGGAGAGATAATGAATAGACAAAGTCATGCTAGAAATTACTAAATTTTGAGGGATATCATTACCTAATGATATTGGAACTGTATTATAGAACTGTATTATAAAGCCATAGTGTTAAAACTGCATGGTTCTACCTTGGGACAAGGATTACTTTATTTTACCACATATTCTCATATTCTACTATAAAACAGAACTAAATATCCAAGCCAATGTCAATGGTAATAGAATCAAGGTACCTAAACTTTAACAATTTAAAATTAAAGGGGCCTGTTATACTAATAGGTCAGGGGGCAAAGGGTGGTGATATAGGATACAATCTGGGGTCATAGGTGTAAGGAAGTTGACACTGGTTGTGGAAAGGTCCCTGACTCATTGTATATCTCAAATTAAACTATTAAGGATTTTGTTGCTCACAACTCTTTTAATAAAATAAAATTTAACAAAGTGAGAAATCAGATACAATAAAATAACCTGCATGGTTCTGGATTAAACAAAAATAGGCTTTCAAATCAATTTGTCAAAATCGAATACCCACTAACAAAAACCCTAAATATACAGAGACAGTTAATTTTGAATAAAGGAATTGAGAACATAGAATGGAATAAAGACAGCATCTTCAACAAATAGTGCTGGGAAAACTGAATAAAGCATGTAATAAACAATAAATTGATCTGTATCTATACATTACCCAAACATCAATTTAAAGTGAAACAAAGACCTTGAGAACTGACAGGAAACCATAAAATACATGGAGAAACTTATGATCAAATGCTCTAATATTTGAACCATAAAGACATCTTTAATGATCTGATACCACCGGCAAAAACAACAAAATACAAATTTATATTTATATAAAAATAAGTATTTATATAGATAAATAAGACTATATCAAAAGAAACATTATTTAGAACTAAAAAAAGATTATTTAATGGGAAAATACTCTCATTAAACACATTAAATGTAGGATTGATATCCAGATAATTTACTCAAAAATCAAACAAAGATATTAAAAGTCCTACCTAAATAAGGGACGTGGAAATGATCAAATACACATTAGAGGAAGATAGGAAGAATGCCAACGGGAAAATGAAAAAGTGTTCAACATCCTCATCGTAGAGCTACCCAAAACAAGATGATGAGATATAATTTGACACCAGTAAGAATGTCAAATATCAAATATAGTAGTGATAGTAGAAACTGGAAGGGATGTGGTGAAACAAGAACTTTCATTCATTGCTGATGGGAATGTTGCTTGATTCTAACCCTTTATAGCATAACATAAGGTATCTTCAGTAAATTTAGAATTGAGTGCTTTATGAGCAGAAATTTCATTCTTGGTATTTATCATCATGACAGAAAAAAATTCATTCAAAAAACATTTTCATATCATTATTCACTGCTGCACTTAATTTAATAGCTAATATATGAAATCAACATATTAATTGAGTACTGAACAATAGACAGAAAAGTTTGAGTATTTTTTCTATATGATGCTATATATCATATATATACAAACACAATGGAATACTAGTCAATAGCAAGTAACTATGAAATCATGCAATTTGCTGCAAACTAGTTGGAACTGGAAATGATAATATTGAGTAAAGTAAACTGGAAGAAAGAAATATAAACATTGGATGATCTCAATTATATATAGAGTGACTACTTGGATGTGAAAACCATACATTGTAGCTTATGAGATATGTAGTAAATCCCTATTTTACTCTTGATCAAGGAGATTAAGAAGGGGAAAGAGTGGAAGGAAATCAAGTGTAGGGGAATGAAGAAAGGAAAGGGATGAGGAAATAGGTGTCAGAAATTTTTTACACTTGTGATGTGGGAGAGAGATTCAGCATACCCAAAGCATGTATTTAACAATACTACAAAAATAGATCGAAACTGCAACCACCAAACTTTGTCAAATGCCTGTCCTGGTGAGAGGCAGGCTGTGGCTAACTGGAGTATGAAGTATGAGAGCACAGGTGGGAAGAATTGACACTGATGGTGAGATTTATGTTAAAATATTATATGCCTAAACTCAAACTATCAATAACTTTGTAATCCATGTTTTTTTTTTCATTAAATAGAAATGTAGTATGAATAAGACATTTCCTGAGAATATGTATAATTATTGATAAAGAAGATAAATAGTTGGAATGCAGCTATTGAAAAGAGTCCAGTATTTTTTACAAAATATCGAGGTTGTAATTTCTTTTGTTCACTACTTTAATTTTGATATTATTTTAATGAGATGATTAATAATAATCAGGAAAATAAAGAAATCTTACTTTAGATAATATGTTGAAAGCTAAATCTATTATAAGTATAAAAATGAATCATCCCATTTTCTGTATTCCTACATAAAAATATTATGCCAAAGATTTTATTAAGTTTAAAAAATTTGAAACATCATATCAAGGACTTTACCCTGAGCATGCTAAAAACTGGAAAATTATTTGAGAGCAATTTAATTGTATGATTGATGTAGTTATATTTGTCTTAAAATTAAAGCTAGTTTTTTTGCCGTTCATTGTGTTATACACTAAAATATAGAATAAATATTTTAGAATACCATATGATAAATCAAGAAGCAAGATTATAACATAGAGTATGGTAAGGTTTGTCTCTCTTTTTCAAAAGAATTAAACACTTAAAAGTTATACATTAGCCAGTTTCATTATATAGTGCATATATATAAAGTGAGTATATTATATAGTGTATATCTAAAGTTTATATGGTCTTGATATTCAGAGAATATGTAAAATTACTGTACATCTTTATAAATCCTCCAGTCAGATAAATTGTGACTTACATTTACTTTAATTAATTTTATATGCATATGTGAATTTCCTCACTCAAGTTCATGACTGAATAATAAACTCTCAGATGACTCAGGTTTATCTCTCAATGTGGTGTTTGATAGGGTATTTTTGTCTTCTTATTGAAGTGTACTCTTTCAGTCTCATTACTAATCATATTTTTATTGAGCAAAAAGGTAAAATTCTAAGTAGATTTATCCAGTTCTATTTAAAATTATCTTGCTAAAATAGAAAAATATTACATTATATTTTAGGAAAATTTACGTTTGTCTCAAATGTTCAGGGCAAAAGAAAGTCACAGAGAAAACCAAATGCTATTTCTTTATATTGACTTTGTTTCAAAGAATGTTTTACTGGAAGTTACATGTTAATACATGGAGATGGGGCAGCAATACATTGTACTGAACATTATTCATATACACAAAATATTATAGTTTGACATTTAATTAAAATGTTACATGATCTATACCTTATATATGTCATTATTTAGTCAGGTATAAATGTTTATTACACAAATATCGCAAAGCTTTATAAATATATATTAAATTATTCATGAATATAGAAGTTATAAATGCCAGTTGATTTTGTTTGTGAAGAACGAAGCTATAGACACATAGACTCATATTAAGAGTAAAGTTTATTTTTCCTCTATCACATGTCAGTCACATCTTTGAAATACAAATATTTTGGACACTGGATAAAGATAGCCTCTTCACCAAATAGTGCTGGAAAAATAAATACCTAGAAGAAATAACAACTTGCTCCATCTCTCGCACCCTACACAAAATTCAGCTTAAAGTGAATTGAAGATCTTGAGTTTCGACAGAAAACTGTTAAGTATATTAAGAAAAATACAGAAAGAACGCTGCAACATTTGGACTCAAAGGCATCATCAATGATCTGATAATATTGGCAAAGGCAACAATAACAAACTTATGAGACTAAGTAAAATAGAATTATATAATGGAGAGGAGTCTTGCTGTGCACACTGTTGACCTGGGTTTAATCTCCAAGAATTGCATATGTTGATGTTAAACACTAACTACATTGATGATGTCTATTAAAATTTGACATCAATATATAATGAATTCACAGTGTCACAGTGTCAACTAGCGTTGCTATAAAAATTCCTATGAGGGACCGAAGCAGTATTGTAAGCAGTAAGGTATTTGCCTTACACGCACTAACCTAGGACAGACCTTGGTTTGATCTTCCGGTGTTCCATAGGTCCCAACAGCCTGGAGTGATTTCTGAGCATATAGGAGGAGCAACACCTGAGTGTCACCAGGTGTGGTCCAAAACCTAAAAAAAAAAAATCCTATGATTTTCTCATGTGTCAAGACTGCTTATTTCTTGCTTAAGGAGATTTTCCATATTGTGAAATATTGTATTGCAAGGAACCTTATTCAAACAAAAGTTCCTCATAATAAAATACAGTTTAGGATAAAAGCGCATCAGGACTTGTCTATATGAAGAAGGTAGAGGTTAAGTAAACAAAACACACAAATGAATTTGTATTTTTTCTATGTATTGTTTATGACTTCCATAAGGATCCAGATGTAGAGTTAAATATCTGTGGTAAATATCATCTGGGTCACTAAAATAACGTATGAACTGGGGCCAAGCAATAGTACATCTAGTAGACTTGGTTTTGATCCATGCTGTCCCTTACAATCTCCTTAGCATCACCAGGCATAATCTGAACAAAGAGGCAAGAGGAAATACTGAGCACTGCCAGGTCAGATGTGCCCATCCAAAATAAAT
>PVKC010018378.1:0-19636 GCA_004027635.1 Crocidura indochinensis
GAGGAAAAAGGAAGAAATGAGACATGGATTCCAGGCAGCAGCTGAAAGAACATCTTTTTGCCCTGAGACCTGCAGTCTGGCAAAGGAGCTTAGCATTTCTGAGACTCTCCATTAGTCATTTTTTTGTTGTTGTTGTTGGGGGGAGAGGGTTGGACCACACCCAGTGGCACTTAGGGGTTAACATAACATAACATAACATAACATAACATAACATAACATAACATAACATAACATAACATATCAGCTTATGTGCAAGAGAAAAACATCTTAAATCCTGTGTTATCTCTGTAGCTACCACTGTGATGATTTAAAAGATATATAAGGCAAGAGCCTGGAAAGTGCCAGAAAGCAGTTGCCACATGATAGATTAGTGGCAACCAGCTGAGATTTCAGAGCCCCTGGTATGAATGATAGAGTTCTGTGGGGCACAGGTAGACAAGGCAGAGTTGGGGTTTCCAAGTCCCAACAGAACCACTTCCCAACTCATAGCCCAGCTGCCCAAGGTCCTTCTGGTCTGTCACACCCTGTACCTTATCTACTATGGAGGATTTTTGCCGGTATGGTTTCCACTGCACCCCTTGATCACTGTACTGTACGGTGTAGGTCTTCACATACATTTCTGAGGACAGTGACTTGCACCCTTGCGTGACAATGGCCGTGACCTTCTTGACTTTAAGCAGGTCGATCTGCAGCCACTGTTTGTGGTTGTTCGCCTGAGAAGACAGAAACATGGATGGCCTGAGCATGGCTTTATCCCTGATGAAGGTGTCGGAGCTCAAAAAAAGATTTCTTTAGGCTCATTCTGACTTTTCCTTCTCTGCTCTGCTTTCTTCTCATACACGTGTACTGATATGGGCTTATCCCACACGGACATGGTATAAGAGCTGTTTCTGGGGCGGGAGGTGATGCTAACAGAACTAACGGATATTGATCTTTGTCCTCAGCAATGCTCATATGTGTCTGTGTGTGTGTGTCTGTGTGTACAGCTTCACATGATGTGTACGTTCTCAAGCAAGTCAATGAGCATCACTGTTTGGTTACTTTTGTCTAGAACTTAGGATAGTTGGTGGCATTTCAACATTCAACCAAGGAGCTATCAAAAAGGCAGAGTACAGAGGGAGGGGACTTGTTGGCATAAACATTTCATAGGCATTAAAAAGGATATAGATACACTTTAGTCTACCCAGAAGCCCAGATGCATGTAAATCATGTTTTTTTTTGGGGGGGGAGGGCACAGCCGGCAGTGCTCAGGGGTTACTCCTGGCTATCTGCTCAGAAATAGCTCCTGGCAGGCACGGGGGGACCATATGGGACACCGGGATTCAAACCAATCACCTTAGGTCCTGGATCGGCAAGGCAAACACCGCTGTGCTATCGCCCCTAAATTGTGTGTTTTATATGTTCTTTTGTTTTTGTTTTTGGGCCATATTCGGTGGTGCTAAGGGGTTACTCCAGGTTCTGAGCTCAGAAATTACTCCTGGATGGCTTGGGGGACCATATAGGATGTCAGGGATTGAACCCAGGTAAGCAGTTTGCAAGGCAAACACTCTATCTGCTGTTATTGCTCTGGTCCCTAAGTCATATTTTGAGCTCCTCCTATGGAATCTTTTAAAGACTGAGCTTTCATTTTCTTCTTTCTCTTTCCAAAATGAGATGTTGACAGCGGTAGGACATTTATTTGCCTTGTACGTGACCAACACAAGACAGATCCCAGTTAGATTCCTGTCATCCCATATGGTCACCAGAGTCTGCCATGAGTAATTTCTGAGCGAAGACCCAGGAGTAACCACTGAGATTACTAGGTGTGGCCCAAGAAACCAAACCAAATATAAACCAAACCAAAACAAAACCAAAATGAGGTGCTGAATTAAGTGACTTCAGAAAGATGGGGAGAGGAAGTCCTGGACCAGATTGTGGGGAGAATGGAGTTCCTTGAGTTCGCCACCAGGGGACGCTAAAGGCATTTCTTTACTTTCATGTTTAGACTTTAGGGCTACTGATTGAACTCAGGTCACTGATTACTTAGGATTAATTTTGGTAGCATTTTTTCCTTTGCCTCTAATTAGCCAAACAAATAGTACAGTGCTCTCAAAAGCTATATACGACACTCGTCAGAAAGTGAAAAGAAATGTTAGTTTGGGAAGAGGGAGAAGAGGATATGGCAAATCGAAATCATGTTCTTGGGTCTCTAATGTAAAATCTTCTGAGTTGGCAAACTACAGCCTTTGTCAAATCTGGCCCTTTGCCCATTTTTGGTCAATAAAGTTTTATTAGAACAAGTCAGGCTCACTCCTTTTTTTGTTTGTTTTTGTTTTTGGGTCACACTGGGCAATGCTTAAGAGTTACTCCTGGCTCTACGCTTAGAAATCGCTCCTGGCAGGCTCAGGAGACCATATGGGATGCCATGCCAGGATTTGCAAATGCCTTACCTCCATGCTATCTCTCCAGCCCCAGCTATCTCTCTGGCTCCATTACTCCTTTTTTAATTTTGTTTTTGGGTCACATCCGGCAGCGCTCAGTGGTCACTCCTGGCTCTACACTCAGAAATCGCTCCTGGCAGGCGCAGAGGACCATGTGGGATGCTGGGATTTGAACCACCATTCTTCTGCATGAAAGGCAAACACCCTACCTCCATGCTATCTCACCGGCCCCAATCATCACTCCTTTTTTTTAAACCCATTGTCTACAACTGCTTTCTCCACACTTACAGATAAAACAGTCATAACAGAGAATGTAATTAATTGCTCACAAAGCTTACGGGATTTTATGTCTGCCTCATTTGCACATCCATAGTCTTAGAATCTTTATCTGCTGAGACATTATTTCCTCCCAGTTCCCTGGACAAAATAGCCTTTTTTTTTGGAAGGCAAAGAGAATGTCATTGCCCTTTTATTTATTTATTTATTTATTTATTTTTACCTGAGCTTGCCAGGCATTCACACGGCCCTGGGCATTAAGACGAGCCAGGGAAGGCTTCCAGTAATCCCCCCACCAGGATTTCTTATAGGAGGATGCTGTAATTTGCTGGTCTTTGATATTTCCACTCTCCATTCCCAGTGGTGTGGAACAGCCTGTGAAGAGAAAAGGAAGGCAATGAATTACCCACACCTCAATATTTCCTGCAGTGAAGATAAGAAATGGCATCACCACAAAAACAACCATTGACCATCAATCACTGTGAGGGCCATGAACATCCACAGGCTAGAGCCTCCTCCCTCTTGGCTTCCCATAAGCTCGTGAAAGTTCCTCAGTGTTTCCGAGTCACAAGAGCAACAACAGGAGCGTGTTAAGGAAAAACTTGCTTTAAACTGATGCTGCTGGAAAGGGCAGAACCTACACTCAAGCTAATAATTTGACACCAAATGACCCTTATAGCTTCTTTGTTCTTTGCCCCCTGTGGGGCATCCACACCTCACACTCAGCACCACTTCCATATTCCTCATACATCTCAGAATTGGTGCTTCTGTGAACCACTTGCAAAATGAAGTGGTTCCAGACCTGGGCTCTGTGCTACACCATGAATTGAGTCTGCTTTCCTCTGCCCCAAGAGAAGCTATGGAGCCCTTTAGTCAAGCCTCAGAAAACTCCAGCAGTGTCCAGAAAAGATCTCCCCTAGCCTTGGCCCCATTCCTGAGAGACCAGAAAGGTTGCACTGCACCAGCCAAGCTTTGGGTCTTGTTTTTTTCTTTTGAGTCACACCCAGTAGCACTTGGGGTTACTCCTGGCTTTATGCTCAAAAGTGACCCCTGGCAGGCTTGGGGGACCATACAAGCTTTGGGTCTTTTGCCCTGCCTGGTTTTGGGTCACACCCATGAGTGATCAGGACTTATTCCTGGCTTTGTGCTTAGGGAGTATTCAAGGGACCCTATGGGGGTGTCAGGGATTAAACCCATGTTGGCTGTTGACATGACAAATGCCCTCCCCACTGGGCTATTTCTCCAGCCTGAAATCTGACCACTTTGTCCTCAAAATGGTAAAGGAGATGGTGCCGAATTAAAGCTCTTTGATTTGGGGGGAGTATTGGGATCCATTCACATACCAGGTACTGTTCAGAGACATGATAGAATATATCAGTAGATCAATCACACACACAGTTTCCCTGAGTAGGACCTCTACTTGCCCTAGTATAAGAAAACAGAGACTCTATGGCCCCTGCTCAGCCATAATAGTATTCCTCTCCCTTTAAATGTGAAGATGTCTGTTGTCCTGGGCAAAAGTGCTAAGTGGGGCTAGGAGACTCTGGATGACCCGTTACTGCCTGATTGCTGGAGAAACTGTTTACCAAGCTTCTGCTGCCTTTTGCTGTCTCTCTCTCTTACTGCTCCAGCCCTAATAGTAACACCCAGTGAACTTAATAGAACTTGAGAGCTGCTACCTGCTTTTTTCTCAGCCCTCTCCCAAGTGGAATTCTGAGAGTCAGGGATAGGATCCTGCACCCTTACCGTTCACCTCACAGCCTTGCAGCTCCAGGCGAAGGGCTGGCTTGTTGTAGAATCGAGTTGGGGAGATCCGGATGTACCTAGCCACAATGGGGGGATCCAGTGAATTCTCTTTGATTGTTGAAGAATCTGAATTGCCAGGAAAAAACTAGAAGGAAAGAGGAAAGCGAGGTGGGGTCACAGCACTCTGTTGATTGAACTAGTCTGGTCTTCTTCAAATCTGTGAGATTCTGTTTCCACCTGAGCCAAATCCAGCTGATCTGAGCTTCAGAGATAGGCTTGATGGAGATAGTACTTTTACCCTTGAAGAGGGGGTGAATGTAGAGCACCCAAACCTTTTTGTTGAGATTAATAAAAAAAAGCACTTGGAAGCTGAGAGAAGGCTGGTGGAATTGGATTCTTGAGACCCAAAGATCAACATGACAGAGCAATTCCCAAGTTTGCCTTTGACCTTCTGAATCTCAGAATAGAAGTAAAATGGCAGCAACTAGGGAGTCTCCCAATGGAATATTTTCTTATAAAAGAAACCTCTAGGTCTGCTGGTTTCACAGGGCCAAATCTACCAAAATCATGAAAGAATCAGCACCAAATGTAAACACTTCCTTCTAGAAAATGGACTTGAAAAAGCATTTATTTTTGAGCCACACCCGGCAATGCTCAGGGGACCAGAGGGGATATCAAGGGTCAAACCTGGGTCCATCCTGGGCCAACTGCATGCAAAGCAAATGTCCTATCATGTGCTATCACTCTGACCCAAAAAAAATCACATTTAAAGAAGCTCATGCAAGTCATTTATCATAAGCCAGGGATGAAAAGGGACTACAGAGAAAGTCCTGCCAACATGTCTCCTGAGCACAGATGCAGCAAGGCTTGGGGTTTAGGGAGCTAACCCCAACTTGCTAATCCAGAGACGTAAGGAACATTTAAGATTTCTTTGATGGGTCTGAGGTAGAGGGCAGCTATGACTAGACATAGCAAGATGATAGTGATATAGGAAAGAATGGGGGACTCAATAATGGGTGGAAAGAAAACAAGTGCAGAGATCAGTGTAATGTTGGGGGGTTTCATATAACCAGTACAGGGATCCATGTAATGCTGGTAGGGAGGGTCCTTATATTCTGATGCTTTCTCTTGGGAACTGGTATTGGCCACAGTTCACAAAGGCACCATGAAGACACACTTGAAAGTGATTTACATGGAGGCCCTATGGTGGGTGAGTCTTAGGGCTCAGTAAAGATGGGCACACACACACAGACACACACAACACACACCATCACGTTCTTTGTGCTTTTCCCTTTGAAGATATTCCAGTTGATCCGGTCTGAGCTGTAAGCCACCTGGAACTCAGTGGTGTAGTAGGATTTGAGATAGTGCTTGGCACCCTGGGTCTGGATCCCTGTGACAAGGATGTCTCTCTGCATGTCCACCTGTGAGGGAGACACACTATTGAATGCTTTGGACCTCAGAATGGCCATTCCTCTTGACCACAAGAAACTAGAAGAAACAATTAATTTACAGTCATTTATTTTTATTTGCTTGCTTTTAACCCCTACTTGGCAGTACTTGGATCATCATATACATGCCAGGGATCAGTTCAGGTTCAGCAGTGGGCAAAGAAAGTATGTTCACCCTACTCTATCTCTTCAACCCTCGTCAACATCATTTTTGGGAGGGCTAAATCTGGAGATGTTCAGGGTTTACTCCTGGCTCTGCACTCAGGTAGTATGCTTCTGGCAGGACTCAAGGGACAACATGGGATGCTGGAATCAAACCTGGGCTGGCTGTGGGTAAGGCAAACCTTCTATTCACTATGCTCTCACTCTGACCTCATTAGTGTCATTTTTATTGGGACAATAGCGGTAACTATTACCTGGCAAATGAGACATACCTGGACCCAAGGCTTTGAGCTGAATTCCATTGAAGGTGGATCTGCTATCCATGCATTATAGGAGCCGCCATTATTTAATCTTGCTAACTTGGGCTCCCAATAATCTAATTTCAAGGGATGAAAAAATGGGTTTGGTATTGCAATGAAAGTAATCATGCAGCCAGCAGTTTCTTGGGGTGGGGAGTAGCTCCCATGAACCCTCCCAAGGCAGGTAGGAGAGGAGACCAAGCAGCCCACAGAGTTCAGCTGCTATGTGCATCTATGATGATGCTCTCTCAGATTTAACATCCTCCCCTTTCCTAAACCAGACTGTGTTCCATTTTGCCCTGTTACTGCCCTAAAAGTCCACCTCTTGGGGAGTCATGCAGGAGTTTCTGGGAACCTCATGTTTCTTGGTCATTGACCTCTTGATCTGAGGCAAGAGTGGCACTGAACAGAGTGGAGGGGCTAGGAGGGTTCCTGGCACATGATGGGTGAGCATCACCATTTCTGGTAGAGATGAACAGGTGGCAGAAGAAAGGGCCCCTTTGATGGAAACACTAGAACCTCACACCTGGTATAGGTCATTTTCCCATGAGCACTAGAACCCAGTGAATGTGGCAGGAAAGCTCCACTCAGGATTAAACCCAAGACAGGAGATAACTGAGAAGAGAACACAAGGTCATACACTCGAGTCATCCAATTACTTCTAGAGGCTAGAGATGTGTAGAGATGATACAATACAAGTCATGGTCTTCCCTGGAGCCATCCTTGGGAAATTAGACACTAGGAGACAGAGGACAACATTACAGGGAGTGCCCACAGCTCTGCCACACTGCTGCTTCCCCGAGTAAGAGAGTGGCCCTACTGTCTGTTTTATGATGCTGAAGAGAAAATCCTGGAGAGAAGCCAAGTCTAAGAGATTTCCCAGGCAGTGTCATCACAGGGTCTGCAGGGCCACATGGCTGCATGGTGAGAGGCAGCATGCTTGATAATGCTACTTACTCAGAAACTGAGACGCTGTGATCTGTAAGTCACTTATGAGACCAGTGCTGAGGCCCATGGGCATCTTGCATTCTACAAAAATAAAAAAATAATCAAATAAGACTGGGAGGGAGCTTGCTTCACACATACATAGTTACCCTGGGTTCAATCCCTGTTTCCATGTATGGCCTTCTCAGCACCACCAAGAGTGATCCCTGAGCACAGAGCCAGAAAGAAGCCCTGAACACCACTATATATACTATATGCAGCTCCAAAACCAAACCCAAACCAAAATTAATAAAGGACAATGAATAGACTTTTGCTTAAAAAATATACATAACAAAATAAAGATTCCTTTACTAGGGATAATATTTCTGGTGAACCATAAGTGAAAGCTCTTTGCTTTTCTTGCACTGATTTAGATATTTCTAAATAGCAGAGTGCATGCAACAGAAAGGCTTCTAATTTATAAGAAATAGTGACACTCTACAGCAAAACACAGGTCTTATAATGCAATCACTTTTAAACTGATTTCCATCTGACTTTACTCAAAAAGTTAGCCCCAATGTGCTTTTTTTTTTAAACTTTGTTATCATGTAAGTAAATTTGTCACTGGTCTTCCTGCATATGAATACATTGCTTAGTACTCAGTATGTACTTTCAAAGTAGTGGTGGTGTGGGGCCAGAGTGATAGCATACTGGTAGGGTGTTTGTCTTGAATGTGGTTGACCCAGGACAGACCCAGGTTAGATTCCCAGCATCCATAATGTTCCCTAAGCCTGCCAGGAGCAATTTCAGAGTGAAGAGCCAGGAGTAACCCCTGAGCACCACCAATTATGGCCCCAAAACGAAACCAAAGAAAAACAAACAAAAAATAGTGAAGGGGGGGGGCCCGGGAGATAGCATGGAGGTAAGGCGTTTGCCTTTCATGCAAAAGGTCATCGGTTCGAATCCCAGTCCCCCATATGGTCCCCCGTGCCTGCCAGGAGCAATTTCTGAGCATGGAGCCAGGAGTAACCCCTGAGCACTGCTGGGTGGGACCCAAAAACAAAACAAAACAAACAAAAAAATAGTGAAGGGGGGCATACTGGAGAGATAGTATAGCAGGAAAGGCACTTGCTTTGTACATGGCTGACCTGGGTGATCCCAGGAATCCCATATGGTCTCCAGAGCACTGCCAGAAGTACAGTACAGAGTCAGGAATTACCCCTGAGTATTGCTAGGAGTGGCCCCCAAACAAAAACAAAACAGAAAAAATGATGCATAGAGATGAATGGACAGGTAGATGGACAAATGGATCAATGAATGGGTGGATGGGTGAGTACATAGATAGATAAGTAGATAGATGAATGGCTGGATACAGAGAGGGATTAGTGATGGTTGGGTGGTTGGGTGAATGATGGATGGATAAATGGATGGATAGATGAATGTATTCATAGCTGAGTGGATGGGTGAATAGACAGTGAACATGAATAATGAGTGAAAGGTTGTAAATATTCAAGAATAGATGGAAGCTATATTCTCAAATGCTGAAATGTCAAGTTCAAAGAATATTTCTAAATTTGCTGAATTCCAGGCATCTTTACTCTCTCTCTTCTCCAGGATCTTGGAAGTTTGCTTACATGGGGCAAACCATGGAGGATGCTTGGTTCCCAGTGAGATGTGCCTTGAGATGGAGACTATTGGTTTATTCCCTGAAGTTTACACTCTAGTCAGACCATGTATTAGAATGAAAGAAATTATGCAGCAATTTATGCCTTAATCATATCAGAGAGCTCAGTTGAAGATTTCCAGTACAAAAATTGGCTCATCTTCACTAGGCCTTGGCTGCGAATGGTAACATGATAATACCTTTGTCCACGATGAGAAAAGGTGTCTGCATCCCTAATCTTTGGCTTTCTCCAACCTGTGTGTCCAGGAGCCACCAACCAGACTTGGCAGCCTTCATTTCGAGCGTTTTAAAGGAGCCTAGAACAGGGTCAGAGTGATAGCACAGTGAAGAAGGTGTTTGTCTTGCACCCGGACAACCCGGGTTCGATCCCCAGCATACCATATGATCCCTGAGTCCACCAGCAAAGAGCCAGGAGTAACCCCTGAGCACTACTGGATGTGGCCCAAAAACAAACAAAAAGTTGCCTTTAGACGGACAACTGGGTATCCCCACTTTGGCCAGGATGTTGCGTGCAAGCTGCACCAACCTGCTTTGTATATTGGTTGTAGTAAGGGGATTTACCTGGAACCATTGCCAAAGGCCAACAGAACCCCTCTTCGGGGTGCTGTGAAGGGAAAGTTGGTATTGATGCTGCTCTGTGGCCTTTCCCCCACTGCCCTATCCCCTGGTCTTCTTACCAGGCAGAAGGGGCCAGGCAGCCAACTGGTGCTGCTGGGTGCCATTATCCAGCAGGGTCTGGCCATGGAAATGCACCACATGGATATCCTGGAAGCTGCCAAGGTTTAAGAGGTGCAGCCGCACCCACTCCTGCTCAAACATGCGTAGGCCTGGCACCTTGTAGATCAGTCCGTTGATGGCTGAAAGGACAGAGAAGAGTAGAATGAGGAATCCATAGGGCTAAGGGGAAGGGAGTGATGGACAAAGGGATGGGGAGAATAAGCAAGATCGTGGACTCATCTGCATGAAGGTGGCCCCAGTCCAATCCCTGGTATTCCCAGTGGATCCCCCCACCCCAGCCCCTAGAAATTAGCCCTGAGAATCACCAGGTATGGACTTCAAAAAAATAAAAATAAAAACTGGCAGGAGTGAGGGGGAGATTCAAATGCTGGGGTCCCAGGTTGGTTTGGTCCTATATGGTCCTCTGAGCAATAATACCTGTAGTTGTCTCTGAGAATGCAGGTTTGGCCCCCTGATACCCCCCAAAATTAGAGTGCTGGAGGGTGTGAATGGATTGAGGAAGAGAAGCCTGGCACTGGGTTGAAGCTAGTTAGACACAAACAAGCTTCTTTGTGCCCTTTAAATGGTTTTATTTTTTTCCCCTTTCCCAGGAAGGTGGGTGGTGGGTTTGATTCTCAAAGCTTAGTCTTTCCTCACCAGATCTCACCTCCCTCCATCACCCTCAGGAGTCCTCCTCTTCCTTTCTCCTTCTCTTTTCCCCACATCCTTCTCCTTGACTCACCCCATCCTCAATGCCACCTTTCATTACCACCCATGTGTGAATCTACTAACTGTTTACAGACAAAAATACCAATACAAAAATACAAAAATTACAAACAAAAATGGGTCCAGTGTACTGTTAGTGAGTCTTGCCCACCAGCTGCTGGCTCAGCACCCCTCAACTTCTCTACCTAGGTCTAGTCTCATTTATTAACATCAAAGACTTTGGGGGCTGCCTGGGAGGCACTGAGAACTGGGGTGCTCAGGATCACTCTCCTTTGAGATGGTCCATGTAGGTAACCATTTTTTCTCCGTAAAGGTCTCTTTTATCTATATTGGGTAAAGAGTCAGGTTCATTCCCTCTCAAATGATGCACTGATCTGTTCTTTCTGCCCTTTCTACTTCAGATCATTTTACTTCTCTGTCAGTTGATTGGGATATTTCAGAACTCCCTGAAAATCCCTTTTCAGACTCTCTTTCCCCCTCACTACACCCATCAGAAATTCCTGGGGAGGGAAGCATTTAAGACCTGGCTTTGCTGCAAAGCAAGCAGCTTAGAAATCTTGTGTATTCTGGAGCTGGAATGATAGCACAGCAGAAAGGGCATTTTCCTTACACACAGCCAACCCTAGGGTTCAATCCTAGCATCCATTAGGGTCTCCCAAGACTGCCAATAGTGCTTTCTGAGTACAGAGCCAGGAGTAACCTCTGAGTGCCACTAGATGTGGTCCAGAAACCAAAAAGAAATCTGTGTGTCTGGACTCATGACACTGGAAAGGCAGCAGATGTGAGCAAAGACACAGGGGTATAGGGGAGGGGATACCATGAAATTGCTGGGATTTTTTTTCATCCGTAGACAGGGTTCCCCAAGACCTCTGGGGCTTCTTCTCATGATACCAGCTCTTCTCCTCATCGAAGACCATAAAAAGGAACACGAATTCCCGCCTGTCCATGGGCAGGTTGCTCTCCCTATGCAGCGTCCCTCTGCGGCAGATGAGAAGTGGCCCAATCAGGCCAGAGTGGATGTCTTTCTCCTGAAAGAAAGGCAGACCAAATCATGGCCTCACTGTACTAGAAGGCTTTGTGCAACTCTCCTGATACTGATGAAGGAGATGGAGCACAAGACCTTCCTTCTCAAGGCCAGAGAGATGGCTCAAAGGGCTGCAGCCTGTGCGTGGCATGATTATCCCTGGGTACCACATGTTCCCCAGAGATCCAGAGCCAGGAAATGAAGCCCAACTCCAGTGCAGACTTCAACCCTCCAGAAAAGAGAAAAGTAAATTTCTCTGAGATTCTAGATTTGTTTCACCTCTAATTCTGTGACATTCATATTTCCTTCCTTGAGTGGAGGTTTTGCCTCAGTGAGAGGAATCATTATGATGAAGATACTCAGGCATTAATGCTGAGTATATTGCCAGAGTATTTGATCAATCTGAAAAAAGTCTCATATGGTATAGAAAAGCATTAATTCAGGGTCTGAGAGATAGCACAACAATAGGGTGTTTGCCTTGCAAGCAGTCAACCCAGGACAGATGGTGGTTTAAATCCCTGCATCGCATATGGTCCCCTGCGCCTGCCAGGAGTGATTTCTGAGCACAGAGCCAGGAGTAACCCCTGAGTACCACTGGGTGTGACCCAAAAAACAAAAAAAAATTAATTCATTGAACAGATGTTACTCAGCACCTATAAAGTGGTGCCTACTATTTTCCTCATATAAATATTGGGAACTGAGCCTTAAAGAAGTCAAGTACCTTGCCCACATCCAAGCAGAACTGAAGACTCTAAATCTGTGCTCTTTCTCTATCAAACCTGAAATGGAGTCTTTAATTTTGGAATCCATCCCAAGCAGTGCTCCAGGGACCATGAGTAAGCGAGTAATCAAACTCAGGGTTTCACAGACCAAACAACCATCTAGCCCTCAGAACTATCTCCCCAGTCCCTGAAATAAATCTTCAACTTTGTAGGTGTTTCCCTCCACAAAAAAAAAAAGAAAAGAAAAGAAAAACAAAAAGAAAACACTTAGGAGTACCAGGAAGCTTCAAAACAAAAACAAAAACAAAAAAACAAAAACCCAACTTTCTTCCCCCAATATTTCCAATTTTTGGCATGTACCCTCAAGATATAAAATATGAATTCAAAAATAGGCACACAGAGCTATGTTCATGGTGTACTTGGGAGAATAGCCAAACTGGGGAAACAACTCAAATGCCCAACAACATATAAACAAATTAAGGATTAGATACCACCCAAAGAATACTATGCAGCTGTAAAAGAGGATAAAACCATGCTATCATGGTATCTTGGACAGAACTAAAGGATATCAAGTTAAGCAAAACAAATTAGAGGAAGAAGGACAAATATCAGATGCAAGCTCACTAATTTGTAGTTTACAGGGAACAGATGGTCTGGAATGATAAAGAATCCTTGAATTGAGAATATCAAGTTGGGGTCGGGGATAACAACATGGACCTGAAGGAACATAAGGGAAATTAATGAGTAGGGATCTTGATTACATAGGTGAGAGTGAAAGGAGAGAACTATGCATTGATATAATAAACATTCACCGTGGAGTGACCATGTGACACCAACTATAATGACTTTTTAAAAAGGAAATAATAATTAGAATTATGAAGACATTTTCCTCTGCATAGACAATTTCAAGCCTTCCAGCCTTTCTCTCTACTGAGGGCTCAAGTCTACCTCTGAGATTGCAAAGGAGAATCCAAAAGTCATAGGTGACTATAGCCCTAATAGCATAGACATTTCTTGGGAATAATCCTGGTCCTGCTGTCAGGGGAAGGGCAGGCAACAGCACCCACCGGGTTCACAGCAGAGTAGTAGGCCCAGGTGCGGCAGGAAGACCCAGGAGTCTCGGGCCCTGAGCGCTCTGTGGCATGCCACACATATGTGTAGCTGGCATTAGGCTGGATGGCATCGTCCTCTTGGAACCACTCTGGGGACTCATCTTCATAGATCTTCCCCTCAGAAGACTTTTCATACGAGAGTCCATGTGCGTGCAGAGAAAATGGCCTGGAGGCGAGATTCTTAAAGCGCACCTGGGGATCGAACAAATAACAATAAAAGGATGAGTCAGATATTATTATTATTATTATTATTATTATTATTATTATTATTATTTAGGGGGGGTGTTGAACCACACCCAACAATGCTCAGGGGTTATTCCTCGCTCTGGGATCAGAAATCACTCTGGCAGGCTTAGTGGACCATATAGGATGCTCGAATTGAACCTGGGTCAGTCAGATACAAGGCCAGTGCCCTACCTGCTGTGCTGTTGCTCCAGTTCCACGAGTCAGATATTCTGAAACCTTTGCCTATCTAACTATCTAACCTCAGAGTCACACGTTTGGCTCAAGTTAGATGGTTGTTAAGTCAGCCTTAAGATAGAGTGAAACTCAAAAAAGAATTTTTTTAAAGGATCCAACTATCTGGTCAACTGTGTAAAATAAAATGGAAATCATGGAGCAGAGAGAAATGCTTGCCTTTCTCCCAGGCAACCCTCAATTATGTCTGGGAAATTCTCTGGCTTCCTTAGCCAGGCTCTCCAGATGGCTTACCTGGATCACATCACCCACTTCGGCTCGTATAACAGGACCCAGAATGCCAAGGTGCTCTTCGTACTCCCCACGGGGGTCCCGTTTGGTAAAAGAGCTGTCCTGGTACTTCCGGAAAACCACCTTCTTATACACCGTGTTCTCGGGGATGCTTTCGGCATCTTCATGATCCATCTCACTGGAACAACAGTTTCATTTCTTGGTTTATTTTTGTTTTTTTGTTTTGGGGCCACACCCAGAAATGCTCAGGGCTTCCTTCTGGTGGTGCTCAGGGAAAGCTGGGAATGGAACCCAAATCAGCGACATGAAAGACAAGAGCCCAACTTTCTGTCCTATCACTCCTAGCAGTTTACTTTCTTACAGGAAGGAACTATTGACTATTTCTATTTCTATTTCTTTTTACTTTTTCTTTTTGTTTTTGGGCCATATCCAGAGGCACTCAGGGGTTACTCCTGGCTCTGTTTCAGAAATCACTCCTGGCAGGCTGGGGGACCATATGGGAAGCCAGGGATTGAACCTGGGTCTCTCACAGGTAGGCAGCGTGCAAGGCCAATGCCCTACCACTGTGCTATCATTCTGGCTTCCAAATATTGACTATTTCTAAGCAAATATTTTCCCAAGAACTCTGCTTTTGGAACCTCAAGGAGCCTGAATTAAAGATTGACTAGAGACTATAGATACTTTGTATGGTCCACTAAGAATTAAAAAGAAGGTTTTGAGGGGTTGGAGAGATAGTACAGTGGGTAAGGTGTCTGCCTTGCACCCAGCCAACAAAGGTCTATCCCCAGCATCCCATATGGACTCTAGAATAGTCTCTAGATGGTGATTGTGACTTTTTTTCAGCAGTAAATGCAAAATGAGACTATAAAAGAAGGAGAAAGTGGGGCCCAGAGAGATAGCACAGTGGTGTTTGCTTTGCAAGCAGCTGTTCCAGAACCAAAGGTGGTTGGTTTGAATCCTGGTGTCCCATACATATATATACACATAGAAAAAATAAAAAAATAATAAAAAAAAAGAAGGAGAAAGTCAGGTGAACCTTTGTGTGAATTTTGCATAATCCCAGACTATCTCTTCAGCCGCGATGTAATAGTACTTCCTATTTCCGGAATTGCTTCGGAGGTAAAAGGAGGCAATGTGCTCTGGATTCCTGGAGGAATTGATATCAGTCCGAATGTCAGTTTGGTAAGGATCATCATAGGCCACATAATCCATCTCCACATTTAGTTCTTCACTGCTCAGGACCTTCTCCTTTGGAATGTACTCTATGTAATCTCCATCAGGTCCACTTAGGCCCACGATCACTGGCGGGTAGAAATCTCTCGGTGTAAGGTCGTTGACTGTTGGAGACGGACTCTGGTCAGAGATGGGAGAGGGGGACATCTGATCATGTTCTGGAAGAGGCAAGATCTGGGATGTGCCAGATGTCATACTTGAGTCTTCAGGAGACCATGTGGGCCAGCCTTCAGGAGGATATGTAGTCTCCTTATAGTCCCAGGCAAGGTCTGGGGAAAGGATAGCCTCACTGAGATTTTGGGAAAGTGTCTCCTCATTGAGAACAAAGGGAAACCTTAAGAGCTCAGGGGAAAGGGTTACTTCATTTTGGTCTGAGGAAGTGCCATCCCAGGTGAGATCTGGGGAATGGATTACCTCTGAGAAGTCTGAGGAGAATTCTGAGGAAAGGTTGGTCTCACTGGGGTCTGAGGAAGGTGCAGTCTCATTGAGTACTGAGGAAAGGGTGGTGTTACTGAGGTGCGGGGAAAGGATGGTGTCATTGAGATTTATGGAAAGAGTATCCTGAGCCAGTTCTGGAGAGAGCAATGGCTGACTGACATTTGCAGAGACAATTTCCAGCAATACTTCAGATTCCAAGACAGGCAGTATTTGATCAAGGTGTGTAGGGACGGACTCATTTCTTAGGCCATAACTGGGCATCTCACCAGGCTCTGCAGAAGTTCTGGCACTGGAGTCTGAGATGGAAAGCGTTTGATTCAAGTCTTGAATTGGGAACAGTTGAGTATGCTCTTCTGAGTAAAAATCTGGTTGGGGACTTGTCTGACTGGATTCATGTTGGGGGTTCTGACCATCGTCAAGAAGTGGAAGTGAAATTCCTAGGTCAGGAAGCCTGGGTAATATCTGATTGGAGTTTGTGGGGAGAGACGTTTCATTGAGTGTGTCAGGCAACGATGGAAGAGTCAGTATCTTGTCTGAAGTGTTGGCTCTTTCTCTGTGTGGAGGGAAACCCCTGGGAGAGAGAGGAGCACTGTGAGGAAAATTTTGCACTCTTTTCTTTTTTCGTGTCTTTATGAAAAACGAGCTTTTCTTCAACCCCTCGTGTCTTTCTTGGAGCAAACTATGTTTCATTCCAGAAACCTTTGAGTGGTTGCTCTGCTGTCCACTTTGTGTCCAATCTGTGATGTGGGCGCTTTCCCCCCAGGATTTTGAGTCCTTCTCAGGGTGCTTGAGCTCAAAAACGGACATGCCTTTACCTGCCTCCTTGATGATTTCATAGCTGCCTTTCTCAGAGACTAACTGCCATGTCCTATTCATGATATCTGATGAATCTATTAGTCTGAAGAATAGCTGATCACTGAGAACTTTTTCCTGGGGTTGCCTTGGAGATGGAGACATGTGGCCATGGCTTGAATGCCTCCTATTGTTTGGTGTTGCTGAGTTCACTGGGGGGAATTTGTGTTTTGTGGCTCGACCACCTCTCCCTACCTTAAATCTCTTGGATTTC
The DNA here is from genome assembly GCA_004027635.1 of Crocidura indochinensis. Classification (NCBI taxonomy): domain Eukaryota; kingdom Metazoa; phylum Chordata; class Mammalia; order Eulipotyphla; family Soricidae; genus Crocidura; species Crocidura indochinensis. The sequence continues at coordinate 16,709 of PVKC010018378.1, forward strand.
AGGAGTCTCCCCATTCCTTGGACACTTTCTGCATGGGGTAGCAAGTGTATTTCAGTGATCTCTGACTTCATAGGGTCTTCTATGTGGTCTTCAGAGTAAGGACTGGAATGTTCCTCCTCAGAAGAGTTGACCTTAGGCAAGCTAATGTCTTTTTCTGGGGGGCCAGCCGCAGTGGCTTCTGAGAACCCAAGTGTCTCTCTCAGCCCTGTCGAGGTATTGTCCATAAACCTGCTGTTGTTACTTGGGGAAGAAGCACTGGAGCCATCATTGACCTGGCTGTGGGGAGGCATAGAGTCATAGTAATCCTCCAAAGCCACTGCAGTCAGGTTGAACTCCTCTTCCTGCTGGCTGTTGGATGCATTTCGGAGAGACCTAATTCCCAGCTCAGAAGCCAGCATGTCCTGGTAATCATCATCATCAGAGTCTTCCAAAGGCTCACGCATCCTGCGTGTTGACATGTCTGTGGGAGATGCAACAGGCTCATAGATGATCTCATATGAATCTTCGTCATCATATTCCCGGATGCACTTGACATCTTTGAACCTTAGTCTTAGGTTTCTGTTCCGTGGATGAGAGTTCATGGTGGTTAACATCCATGTTCCTGAAAGGAGAGAGATGGGGAGAGCAGAGAGTTGTGAGTCCAGACAAAGCCTAGGAAAGTGTAGGATCTGGTGGGGTGGGATCGCAGAGCATTCCTTCTAAGTTTTAGTCACGAAGACTCCAGTGTGATTTAGAGACCATGGAGGATCTGGAGTCTGTTGAGGACTGTTCCCTGAAGAGGGATATTGAGTAGAAAAAAATAGAGAAAACTTTTGAGCAGTCTGACATTGTTGTCACATCCAAACCATGCTCAGTAAACTTGGGCATAGTTTGTCTAAATTTAGAGATGCATGGAACAGGATAAAGACCAAAAGGATGGATCAATAGAGATTGGAGAGAATGAGAATCAGCACAGAGAATCAGTACAAAGGCATTACTCAAGAATAAAAAAAGACAGCTTATTGGCTAAACATCTTTTTTTTTTTTTTTGAGAAATAGGATTAAGGGGAGACAGGAGCAGTGATACAGAGGTTAAAGCACTTGTCTTGCATGTGGCTGATCCTGGTTTAATCTCTGTTAGTAGTAACTTATGAGCACTAAACAAGTAGACCTTGAGTACCATGAGGTCTGTCCACCTGAGCCCCCAAATAGAAACGCCCTAAGAAAATTGGGGTTCGGGCCATAGAGATAGCATGGAGGTAGGGTGTTTGCCTTGCATGCTGGTTCGAATTCCAGCATCCCATTATGGTCCCCCGAGCCAGCCAGGAGCGATTTCTGAGCGTAGAGCCAGGAGTAACCCTGACCGCTGCCGGGTGTGACTCAAAAACCAAAACCAAAACCAAACAAAACTGGGGTTCAAGGGAGAATTATGACGTTTAAACACCTGAAAATAGACATTTGGGTAGTTCTAAGTCATAAAAGAAGTCAGGTGGGTCCAGGACAATTTTGAATCTCCAGGGAAGAGAATGATTTTTTTTGGCCCACCAGAGAGTTCCTTGTCAAGTGTTTACCAGACTTGGAATTTGGCAATATCACTGGCAATGTCATACTGAAGCATCAAAGGCACTCAATAAGGAAATGTTGTTGGTTTAAAAAAAAAAAGGAAATGTTGATTTGTGTCTCCATTGAGTGTATGATATAAGTGAGGTCAGACAGTGAGTCCCAGTGCATACAAGCAGAGATGACAGAACAAGACCCAGATGGTTCCTATGATCACTTTGTCTCTGCAGTCAGTCTCAAAGGTACAAAAGCTGTGGTCTCTGACTTTTGGGCTGTCTGTGTGGATATTTAAAATAGAGAGTAGGAGGGCCAGAGTGGGTAAGGAATTTGCCTTGCATGCAGTTGTATTGGGTTTAGTCCCTGACATCCCATATGATCCCCTAAGCATGACCAGGAGTAATCCCTAAGTGTAGAGCCAGGAGTAATAACCCCTAAGCTGGGCTCTCCCAAAACACTCAAAAACACAACAGAAATAAAGAGAAGGGCATATATAGGAAAGCAAATCTCTGTTGCGACTCAACTCTTATACTTTCAACATTATGCTTTGTAGCTTCTTCATCTTCCCACTTAGTCCAGAGGTATAAATGAAATTTATATTTAAGAACTGGATCCACTCAGAAAATTAATGCCCTAATGAAGACTCAAGAGAAGCACTGAAAGAAAAGCTCACAGAGCATCAGAAAGAGAAGCTCAGGAGTTGGGCTAAACCAGAGAGCTGCAGGGCGTGTTCTATACCAGAGAAAGCCTCAAAAGGATCCTGGTCGTAACTTACCCACATTATCCATCGTGACGGTCACTGACTCCCCCCTCATTGGGAAGAGGGTGAGGGTGTCCTCATGTCTCTTCCCATAGATGAAAGAGTGTCCGGTGAAATGAATGGTCAGAACATCGTCCTGGGCTCCTATGCTGCAGAAATGCCACTGGACAGTGTCGTCGAAACAGAATCTGAGTGTGGGAATGCTCTCTGGCACATAGCCATTGATGGCTGAAAGAGGAGGGACTTGAGTTACACCACAACTCTACCAACCAGAGAGCAGGGACACCCTGATGCTTGAGCTGTGCCAGAGCCACAGCTGCTCAGGAAAGATGGGCCCACATCAGAGGCACGACCAGGGCAGGCTCAGCTCTCCTGGAGGAAGGTATGTTCTCATAGCTTGGCCAAGGGAACTTAGTCAAATGAAGACACAGACACAGAAGTTTTGTTCCTTCTTTCATTGGTCAACTTTACATGAATATTTAGGGCCCACTTCTGATTTTGGCTCATTCTACCCGGAGGAAAAGCCTAATTTGGAAGTTCATCATCTGGCCCCACTGAGTCTTTGAAGTAGTCAGGTCCCTAAAGAGAAACCCTCTCCCCCCCCGCTTTTTTTTTTTTGGTTTTTGGGTCAC
>PVKC010018379.1:0-19763 GCA_004027635.1 Crocidura indochinensis
TCTTATAATTAAGGTAATCACTTATGTTTATATACATCAACTTAATTACTGCTTGGACAAACTATTGAATGCAAATTGACTGAAAAAGGGAATATATATGAACTTAATTCAGGGGCAAGAATGCTGTACAGATTATATAAGTCTTTCACTTACATAAGCTACATTTAGTGCAACTTAGTTTGAAATGCATTCAATAGTTTTATAAGTGAGTCTGAACAGCTCTGGAAGGGAGAATATTAATGTAACTATAAAATTATTAACTTGTAAAAATTTGCAGATCATGAAATCAAAGTATGAAATCAAATCATATCAAAGTGCCACCAGACATTTTCTGTTGTTTTGTTTTGTTTATTTTTGTTTTTGTTTTATTTGGGGGGAATCACACCCAGAAGTGCTCAGGGGTTACTCCTGGCTCTGCATTCAGAAATTGCTCCTGGCAGGATATGGGATGCTGTGATAGAACCACGGTCTGTCTTGGGTTGGCCCCATGCAAGGCAAATGCCCTACTATTGTTCCATTGCTCAGACCTTTCTCAATGTTTTCTATTTACTTCATAATTATTTTGTCAAGATACGAATTGGTCTTGTATGCCCATCAGAATGCATATAGTTACATTTTGGTGTTTATAATGTTTCAATATGATGAGTACATGAATATCATTCATGATGAATTTTAGGGTATTTAAATGTGGCTATGCGTTTTAGGATTTTAGGATATTCAAATGTGACTATGTGTTTTAATATCTTTCAGTGTTTCACTATGTTTTGTATTAAATGGAATATGGAGTCGAAATAATAGGAAAATTTCTGAACTAAATTTGAATGGGGTTACTAATTTAATACTAAAATATATTATGAATAAAGTTTTCCTGTGTAAAAGTCAAACTTGTCAATTATATTTATGCCTAAGAATAAAGTCATTATAGGAGATAAAACATTTGTATTAGCTTCAAATCCTGCATATAAATCCTGCCTACAGAGATTAGATTTCCCATGGTTGATCTAGGCTTCAATAGTCTTAACCATGAAAGAAGAAAAATAATGTTTACATTTTTATTATTTGCACAGATTTGAGGAATTGATGCCTTATTCATGTTCCAAAGGGGAAAAAAATGGAAAACTGAGTTCTTGGAACTTAAGAGAGAAAGGCAGCTAAATTATAAATGAACATTTTAAGGTAAATAAACAATATTATTTATCTTGCAAGATTCTTTATAGCATTGTTATAGCATTCCTTACAACATAGCTGCAATCTGTTCTTTAAATCCTATTTTTATTTTTAAAAGTATATTCTTAGTTGTTTTTTCTGTTTTCTATTTGTCTAATTAAATGAGAAATCAATTTCTAATCATATAATAAATCTATCACCTCCTCATTTTTAATTGGGAGAATTGTATAAAAAACAAGTACAATCTATGTATACTGTGGTGTTATTTTCTACTCAGAATATTACACTTTTATGTTAATATATTTGATCAAATATTAAAATGTGATCTGCATCAAAAAATGCAGTTTCTTAAAAACGAATGAAAATATTTGGTTTGGTTTTAATAGTTTTACTTTTATTTGCTGTCTAAATATATTAAATATCTGACTTCTTATTCCTATCATGATAATTAATAGTTTTTGCTACTCTCTGTCCCTGAAATTTGATGCAGTTCTGCATCACTGCAGAACTTTGAACAGATAGTCATTATAAATGGAGACACTACACAGAATGGAAATTGGCTGCAGAAAATGATAAAGAGATAGAGAGTTTATAATTTGAAATTGTGCCTATTGTGCATGCGTTTCAGAAGTCTAACTGGGGATTCATGAGTTTTATTCATCAGTATAACATTCCAAACCAAAAATATCATTGATGAGGCATATAAATTAGTGATCTCTTAATAAATAAAATTATGAATACTATAAGCCTATAAGTATTCCGACTTTTTTAAGCTATATTGATGTGAATTTTATAAATTATATATTTATTATTGAGTGACTAAAATCAATATAATCAACATTTGTCAATGCATACATTTATGTATTCATTTAGTTTTATGCTCCAATAATATATTATCTATAATTTATAATACTATAAATTTTGTAGATACACATATATGTACTGTTAAATACTTGAAATATTCTAATAAAAAACATAGTAATATCTAACTTAAATATTTTCCCCTGTAAATGTGAAGCAAAAATATTAAGGCAATGGTATTTTTATAAAGTATAAGATATCAAAATAACAATTTTATTACTATAATAATAAGCAAATATATGTATATATTTATATATTATATATTGGTTTGGGGGTCATACTGGCAGCACTCAGGGGTCACTCTTGGCTCTACGCTCAGAAATCTCTCCTGGCAGGCTTGGGGGGACCATATGGGATGCCTGGATTTGAACCACTCTCCTTCTGAATGCAAGGCAAATGCCCTACCTCCATGTTACCTCTCTGGCCCCAAGCAAATGAATTTTTATATTATTGTACTAACATATGTATTATTTTTGCTTATAATATGTTATTTAAAAATAGCTATATCCCCCCCCCCAAAAAAAAACAAAGAAATGGGGCTGGAGAGATAGCATGGAGGTAAGGCGCTTGCCTTTCATGCAGAAGGTCATTGGTTCGAATCCTGACATCCCATATGGTCTCCCCCAAACCTGCCAGGAACAATTTCTGAGCGTGAAGCCTGGAGTAAACCCTGAGCACTGCTGGGTGTGACCCAAAAACAAGACAAAAAAATATAGTTATATAAGATCAGTTTATTTACTAGTGTAAATCAGGTTATTTTGTTATCATCATGTCTGAGATGTATTATTTAGGCTCTTAGAGCATATTCTTCTGTCATCTTTGAAGATAAAAGGATCATTATTTTGGGAAATTTATCACAGGTCTTCTCACCCCAAAATGTTACTGCTACCTGTTCTCATTGTAAATTGATAGCCAGTCACAAATAAAACAATTTTGATATTTAAAAAATCCTATTTAAATTTAATAAAAATAACAATGCTGGGCTGGTTAATATAGCAGATAGAATGCTTGTCTTCCCCATGGATCATCTTTTTTAAATCACTGATATCATAGATGGCTTCCATGCCTACTAGGACTGATGCCTGAGCAAAGAGCAGAAAATAACCATTGAATACTTTCAAGTGTGACCCTGAAATAAACACACAAACAAAAAAATCAATAAATACAATAAAAACATTCTTTAATTGAGGTATTTTTAATAGACAAGACGAATTTCTAAAACTGTCCAATTGGAAGACTATTGTTTGTATGACAAAAATCTCTATAGTTTCCCAAGTAAGATTCAGTCTTTTGTCCTAAAATAACAGCATTATCTAGAACAAGAAGCAAACAAGTGATCATTACAGATTATTCTAATTCCAAGTAACAAGAAGTAAGAGTAAGGAATATTCCAAACACCAAAGCCTGCATCTTTTATGAGAACATGTTAGGAGAAACTCTCTCTCCCCCCTTAGGGTGAAATGAATAAAGAGAAAACAAAGAAAGCCTGTGACTAGTATATATGGAAACATTCTTACAGGAAGGGAATAAGATAGAATCACATATATACATATATATATAAATTGATTATAGATCATGTATAAAACAATTATGGATTAAGTGAGATGTTACTTTTTTACTTTAACATAGCTAATTCTTCAAATTCTTGGACACTTACAATATAGTTAAAAACAGTTCACAAGTTATACCAAGCATAGGTTCAGTGTACAGGAATATACCTATAATTGTATTTTCTGATAGCAATGACTACAGGTAATTTTCACAAAGATTTCCTCTATGTCACAAGAAAGGTTTTATACACATATCCATAGGAAAAAGTGCAGAAAACATCATTTTGTCCACTTTACTAAAATGTCCCATACTTGACCTCCAAGTAACACAGTTTAATGAGGAAATATTTTACTAGGTTGAATTTTTTAAACCTTGTGAAAACTACAGTATTTTCCTATAAAACTAACAGAGAGTCGAAATACCAATTACTTTGCTGCTACCAAGATCCTCATTAGTACTAGGATTCTCACAACCCTAACAGCTTTAGCCTAAAGCAATCCGGGAGCCTTAAGCTGATCTCTTCCTTGTTTTAAAGGTTTGGAGAATTGTTTGACCTTAATTTTTGGGGAGACATAAGGCTACTGGAGTTCAAGACCTTCAGATAAGAAGTATTCCAAAAATTACTATAGTTTACAAATTTGCACAAGGGTCTTTATATTAATTCTATTTGCCAGACTTATAATAACAGAAAATACGTATATTTGTGGAATATCAATGTCAAGAACAAACAATATATGATGTTTTGTTTCTTGCAAATATATTGTTTAACACAGGGCAAAAATGTATATTACGCTCTATGAATTATATTTAATTAGAATTTGCTTAACAAAGTCTTGAGTTAAATGAGATAAAGCAAACTACCATTTACAGAGATAAAAAATGTCACCGTTTATATTATAATGGGTTTTTAATTACTTAAGACCTTTATGAGATGGAAAAAAAGATTTCCAGATATGTAAAATCAAATAACTTCCCCTATATATTATATATATACATATATATTATATATATCATATATCATTTGGTTTGGGGGCAATACCTGGTGATGCTCAAGGGTTACTCCTAGTTATGTGCTCAGAAAACTCTCTAGGGTGGGGGGACCATATAGGACGTCAGGAATCTAACCCAGGTTCATCCTGGGTCAGCTGCATGCAAGGCAAACACCCTACCACTGTACTATTGCTCCAGTCACCCAATAATTTCTTTTTAAAATTTCAATGAACTTTTAATTTAAATTTTACTTACATTATTACAAGCTTCCTCATTCATTGTCTTGACAGATTATAACACTATCATACTGTAAAACTATGAATGGCATTTTGATTTTGTAGCAAAATATCATTGATAAAGATATTAGCGTTAAAAATAGACAAGATTGGGGCCTGGGAGATAGCATGGAGGTAAGGCATTTGCCTTTCATGCAAAAGGTCATCGGTTCGAATCTCGGTGCCCCACATGGTCCCCCGTGCCTGCCAGGAGCAATTTCTGAGCATGGAGCCAGGAGTAACCCCTGAGCACAGCCGGGTGTGACCAAAAAAAAAATAGACAAGATTATTGGAGAGATAATACATAAATAAATACATCATATAAATAGGTAATAAAGTAGAGAAGAGAAGAGAAAAGTAGATTTAGATACTTGCTCATAAGAGAAGAGATTTACTTTTCCAGAAAGGAAAAAAGTCAAAATTTAAATCTCAAGCCGGTATATCCAGTGGTCCATTTCTCCCAGATTTAGGGAAATACTTGCCTTAAGCAGGGAGATCCTGGAGGACACATATGCCTCTCCCTTCCTTGGTCAAATTAAATTCTAGAGTTTTCCCGGATAAGTATAGCCATTGCTAGAATGGTACTGGAGCAATTGAAGATCTTTTAATTTACTTTCAGGAACCTTTGTTTCTGTGGTGCATCTTCTTCCCCCAGAGGATCCAGCCAAAAGGTCCTCCAGAGTGAACTATCCACTTTGACAGCCTTTTTGCACTTGGTCTGAAAATCTACATGTCAATGTTTTTCCTTGCTCAAAAGAGTTGGGTTAATTGAGTTAGTCTTTCTTGCTTTAGGCTGGTTTATATTCACAAACTGTTTTTCCAGCTTGAATTACCACATCCCCCTTCTTTTCTTCTCCATTAGATAACTGCATTCTCTTAATCTGGTAGGTGTGAAGGTATATCTTCTGTAAATTTTCATGCTGTCAAAAAGGCTTGCTCCTGCCTCTCTGAAATCTCATGCTAATTCAGCAATAAAGGGTACAGGAATTGATTTCCAGTTCGTTTCATTTCTTTAGGATAAAATCAGCTCTTTGAACGTCGTCCAGACTTGATAGACAGTGGTTCAAAGTATTGTTCTTTTTTAAGAAAACTCAACATACAAAAAGCTCAATTTTATGTTAACTTTGAACATGAGTTTCTTTGTTTTTTCTTCAGGTAACCAGAAAAAGCAGGGGAAAAAGCTCACAAAACTATTTCTTTTCTATGCAAAAGAATTGACTCCCCAATAGATCCACTTATGCCCTCCCAAGAACAGAAAAAAAGATCATTAAACTTCTGTGTTTCTTAATCCTGTGCTCTCAGACTTTCATATTCACACTCCAAGATATGAGTAGCTAACTGTGCTCATATTCCTTACTATGTCAAAACTGTATTTCTGGTCTGTGTATTTTCTTTGATTATTTGGTTTATCAACATATTACAGTAATATCTAATGGATGGGGCCGGAGCAGTGTCACAAGCGGTAAGGTATCTGACTTGCCCGCAGTAACCTAGGACAGACCATGGTTTGATCCCCTGTCGTCCCATATGGTCCAAGCCAGGAGCGATTTCTGAGCGCATAGCCAAGAGTAATCCCTGAGCATTACTGGGTGTGGCCCCAAAACCAAAATAAATAAATAAATAAATAGATCTCATGGAAAAGCATAAAATATATGTTAAGCAAAGTGATTATATTAGTTGATCAGTAAGAAAAAAATTTTAATGCATGAAGATACTAAAGGGATCTGGTAAACTGATTCCAAAAAAATCCAGAAATTCTGGTTAGCCTGTGTGTCAATAGGTGGAGAGAATCTCTCTAGTCATTTCCATTTGAAACAGGAATTTTAAAGTATTTAATGACTGAAAACTTAAATATAATTTAATTTCAACTTTTTTTTTCCTAAATGGAGTAATTTGGAAGATCTCAACGGAAACATAAGTATTTTCACTCATAACAGAACATTTGAAAGTCAAATAGACATAAGATATTGAAATAATATATAGAAGGATGATTGCAACTGGATATATAAAAGATATCTTAAGTAAACAATATTTATGCATATATCAAGGGTTTTTAGGAGGAAATGATGACATCTGAAATGAGAATTAGGCTAAAACATTTTCTAGTTTACATGGGATATTACAATTTTTACCTTTAGACTTTATGCATTGAACCCAATATAATCATGAATAAACTTCTAGATAGAAAGATGATGCATAATGATATTTTATAATGAAGCAGTTTATGAAATTTGATATTGCCTTTAAGAGTTAAACATTGGCAGGGCCCGGGAGATAGCATGGAGGTAAGGTGTTTGCCTTTCATGCAAAAGGTCATCGGTTCGAATCCCGGTGCCCCATATGGTCCCCCGTGCCTGCCAGGAGCAATTTCTGAGCATGGAGCCAGGAGTAACCCCTGAGCACTGCCGGGTGTGACCCAAAAGCCAAAAAAAAAAAAAAAAGAGTTATACATTGGCAAATCATTTGCTAATTACTTTGTCAAAGCTAGTAAAATCATTTGTGTTATTAGTATCCGTATCTGAATTAAATTTTGGAAGTGATGAAAATTTATAATATTGAGCCTCTATTCTTAAATTTAAGGTTCCAATTTAAAATGCATATATTTGTAAATATTAGCATAAAGTTTTAATTAATGCATTTTAAATTAATTTTGTGTGTTTTATGTCTTATTTTAAATTATTCTAATCAAGCTTGCTTATAAATGAGAAATTTGTGCTGAACATCTATATTTGTGTGAGTGACTAAAAGTGTTTGCAAAGAAACAGTTTTAAATATGATTTTTTATGAAATAAATTTTTTTTTCAATTAATGACTGACTAATGAGCATTTACAATTAACTCAGAACATTTTATCTCTTCAACGTTATTTTTAGTTTTAAACACAGTATATTTTTAAAAAGTTAAATTGGAAATAATAATTAGGAACACAATTAGCAGCACAACTTGGCATGTACAAAGATTTAATTACGTGCCAGATAGTGAGTTTATAATATGCATAAGTATTTTGTACCACACAAGAATTATTAAAAGTATAAATAAATATTTATTTATCAATCTCTAAAGATTCATCTCATCACTCTCGGTTAGAAATGAGACCAAAGTGACCTAATATTAGCTTATTAGAAATGGATGTGAACCCCAATTTGTCTTTGTTCAGCATTTTAATGCTGAGCAGTGGAACAAACTTATATTTAAAGATTAATTTTATCACAATTCCATTCATCCATCAAAATGCTATTACACTGACAAATATATTTTTAAAAGATGTTACATTTTAGATTCTACTGTTTCATTCCTTGGTATTATTTCTTCCCTCATTTTGCAGATATCTACTTTGTGCTTTTAGCCATCAATCATTAGAAGCCACAGTCCATCTTTCCCAGAAAGAAAACAATAAAACACTTGAGATACTTTATGGAATTCAGATATTGGAACATTTTGCAATTGAACCATCGTATTACCTTGGTGTTTCAGTATCCATCCAGGAGGCCAATTTTACTTCAGTGATTGGGGTCACCACCTCAGAGAATGGCTGGTTCCCTCCCTCTTTTTTTCTCTTCTTATCTCATACTGACTCTTCAAAAGTGAGGGCTAATTTATTGTCTATATTCTCATAGATTTTATAAATTATATTCATAAAATTCTACATTGACATTTTTATTAACTAATATTTAATAAGCATCTACTGAATTTATTCTTTAAAATAAAATTTCACAGCCAGTCATACTTAAGTTATGAATGACCACACTAAAATAAACTCTCCAATGTGTATTTATATACTGTTATATTTCTAATGAAATATCAACTGATTATAAGTGCTCTAGATTTCATTAAGCCTACCTCTGTAATGTGTGATTGTTTTATTTCTAAATGCTAATATTAATTAAAGTGAAAAAAATCGCAATTTTGAGTGTACTCATAATTTTTGGGCACTTTATAAATTCTGATAGAACAATAATACAGTAGGAGAAATAAAACTTCATGTTTTTTCCTCTCACAAATACTTCAATTTAAAATTACCACTATATGATTATGTCATAGACAGTCTACTGTAATGTACTGGTCAGAAAAGCTATGATTAATGAAATCAAAGAGTATTAAAATAAATTTATACATGAACGTTACCAAAGAGTACACAGAATCAGAAAACAGTCATTACATGTACTCCAGAGTTTTTAGCATTTACAGTTCTTAGATCTCTGTTCAAATATAAGTGATTTTTTAAACAAAATCAGCAGGCATGCCCACAGAGCTAATAGCATTCCATAGTAATCTGTTCATATTGAATAATTTTTTTAATGTGGAAAATATCTTTCACCAGTAGCTCAGTACCCATTTGTTAAATGAAGAATTATTGACATGTAGCCAAATTACTGTGTTCACACAAGAATGCCTGGAAGGCTCTTAATAGGTTAGTACTTTAGATGCTGTGAAAAGATAAACAGAAGTATGTTTCTTTTGTTTTTAAGTGTTAAATATTATCTCAACATCCTTTATTGTACTTTTCCTTGTAAATAGTACACCAAGGTACTGAGAATATAACATCAGATATGCATTTGTGATGAGGCTGACTACTGTGGTATCAAATGCTAGAGCATTTTAAAATTTAATTTTTATTTAGACATCATAATTTATCAAGATGTTGAATATATAGTTTTAGGGACTGGATGATAAAGCATGGATGATAAATGTGACTATATGGTCCTCTGAACACCACCATAAATGATCTCTGAGTGCAGATGAGAGTAAGTCATGATCACCACCAGTGTGGCGTTACCAAAACAAACAAAATAAACCAAATATAAAGAACATAAAGTTCTGGACATAAAATCTCTCAACTTCAATCCTACTACCAGTGACCACATCCCTTTAATCAGTAAAGTCAAGTTTCTTCCAAGTCCTGAATGTCTTTTAAACAAACACATTTTTCAATTTAATTTTTGAATTTTTAATATTTTATTTATTTTATTTTGGGGTCCACATTGTGGTGCTTAGTGGTTATTTTTGGCTCTGCACTCAGAAATTGCTCATGGCAGATGCAGAGAATCACCTGGGATGCCAGCAGTACCTGAGTTGGCCATGTGCAATTGTGCAAGATAAATGCCCTAATGGTTGTGCTATTGCTCTCGTCCCTAGATTCTATTTTATAGCAGTGTTGTCTCCAGGATTAGTATATACTGTTGCCTTGCTTCATACCACAAATGATCCCAAGGACACTGGCCTTTGCTTGTATGTTAATTTCTGAAATTTGCTTTTCGATTATCTTCTTCATTTATCCCCCCGCCCCAATATTTCATTTCTGCAATCTTGAGCTAAATGTTTATTTTTGATACCCTCCATTCATTAGACATGTTATATAATATGACACAAATTAGAGAGAACATACAGTTCTCTCTATAATATCTAATTCTTTGTCCTTCTGACTTACTTCACAGATCTTTTAGTTCCTAACAAGTCGCAACACATTGTATCATTATTCCTTGTGACTGCATAGTATTCCATCATGTACATATAACCACAACTGCCTATCAACTTTTCTGTCCTTTGACATCTGGGTTTTTCCATAGTAGACTATTTTAGCAAATGTTGCAATGAACATATGTGTGTGTATATATATGTGTATATATACACACAAATATATTCTTTTCTAATGACTAGGTGTATATATATACATATATCTATGTATATATATATTCTTTTCTAATGACTGACTTTGTGTTCGGTAGAGAGATACCTAAAAGTGTTATTAATGAACAATAAAGAAAATACATTCCTAGATTTTTGAGGAGTCATGATATAGCATAATGTTTCTATTATTATATAAATTAGAAATTATACACTTGCATTTAATATCTAGGATTTTGTAGTCAGTATTAGGCTTTATAAAATTAATTGAACATTACACACATTCATTTTCTTGTCTTAAGCAAAGAACAGATTAGATTACTATCATTAAAACTGCATAGCAATTACCATAAGTACTACCTAACACATAGCTTGTTGTTTATAAGACTTCCTAAGTATTCTATTTGGAGGTTGTCACCCTCCTCTAAGAAGTCTTGCTATATGTTAACAAACTTAATTGCCACATCTTTTTTCTTTCTTCAGGAAAATAAAAAAGTGTGTGATAAAGTGGCAATAAGACATAAGCGTAAAAAGAAATAGTAGTAGGCTTGGGTATGTTCTGAGTGATGCAATATATCATGGAATATTTGAGGTTCTGAGTTGATTGCCAATACTACAGGGAATAAACTAACAGATAAAGGAAGGTTGTGATCAAGGAAGAGAAAAAAGAAGAAGAAAGGATGGAAGGAAGTGAGTTAGTGGATGAAGGATGGTAAGAGGAAGGCATGGAGGATGGATGGAAGGAGGGAAGGAAGAAAAAGAAAGAAAAGGAAGGATAAAAAGGCTAAAAGAAGAAGACGTGAAAGAGGAAGCAATGGAAAGAAGGCACAAATAGAGGAAGGAATAAAGGTAGGGAGGGAGGAAGAAAAGGAAATGGGAAAAGAAAAGTAAATAAAAAGAAAATCCATGATTGAGAAATTAATATGTGATGAATTGTAGGCTTAATATTTGTATAATAATGCGTCATAGCAGATTTATCAATAATGCTTTTCATTGGAATACTTTTATAATTTTTTTAAAGTTTGAGTATTTCATTTAATTTAACCTTTCTTTGGATCTATATGTGGCAATATGGAAATGCTGTACTATCAGGTACAATGCAGTTTCCACTGTGGTAACTTCTTTTTTTGTTTGTTTTTAGGCCACACCCGGTGATGCTCAGGGGTTACTCCTGGCTATTTGCTCAGAAGTCGCTCCTGGCAGGCACGGGGGACCATATGGGGAACCGGGGGATCAAACCGCGATTCGTCCTAGGTTAGCGCTGGCACCTTACCTCCAGTGCCACCGCCCGGCTCCCCAGTGGTAACTTCTAAGTCATGATTGATGTTCTCTTTTGCTCACAGCTAATGTAGATAATCTTCAACATGAATTCATCATCACAAATTGTTCTTTTTATAAATATTATCTTTATGTATTTGTTAAACATTTCTATTATGGTGTTGTTTTAACATTTTTATTTTTCCAAATATGAGAAACAAATCTTGATTCATCATTGTCAAAACTTAACTCTTTGACAACATATAATTAATTAATATAAATATGTATATATACATGTCTATACTAAGTATTAACCCATATTATTATAGACTTAGGTAAAGGAAATGCCTATTTTTTTTAATTTTTATTTATTTTTTTTAATTTTGCTTTTCAATTTCGTTCAAAGGCGTCTTGACCAGAGTGGTACTCCTCTAGCTCACTGGGTCGTGGTTTCCTGGTAGATTACGTTTAAATTGAAATAAAATCATAGTCTTGTTAAAAATTAAAAATAACCAATCAAGTGCTGGCTGTGGCTCAAGTAGTAAGGCGATTCCCTTCCAGGCAGCTAACCTCGAAGGGACTGTGTTTGGATCCCCCAATTCCCATATGGTCCCCCAAGCCAAGGGTGATTTCTGAGCACATAGGCAGGAGTAACCCCTGAACATCGCCAAGTGTGGCCCAAAAACCAAAATATAAGGGGCCTGATAACATGGAGGTAGGGCATTTGCCTTGCAAGCAGACAGATGGTGATTCGAATCCCGGCATCCTATATGGCCCCTCCGAACCTGCCAGGAGCGATTTCTGAGCTCAGAGTCAGGAGCAACCCCTGAGCCCTGCTGCGTGTGATCCAAAAACAAAACAAACAAGAAACAAAATCAAACAAACAAACAAATAAATATCGAATTGATTTAGGGGGTGTGGGATATAGCCCGGTGTACAGGGTTAATTGAACAAGACTACAGTTTTATCTAACCACCAAACGGATCCTAAACACTGCAGATATGCCCAGGAGACTTTCCAGCATCATCCGGAAATGACAATGGTGGTCCCAGTGCAACAGAGCATGAGCAATGAGAGCTCTATCCTCAGGCCCTAATACTGATATGTCTAGCTTTAGAATAGTGTTTTGGTCAGCTTGCTTTACTAAAGTATTAGAAACAAGTGAAGACTTTACATTCCTTGTCTGTCAATTAAGGACAAACAACCGTTGCCTAGTCTCAATGCTTAGAAATATTTTTTAGGGGGGTCACACCCGGCAGTGCTCAGGGGTTACTCCTGACTCCATGCTCAGAAATTGCTCCTGGCAGGCACGGGGGACCATATGGGGCACCGGGATTCGAACCGATGACCTTTTGCATGAAAGGGGTTAGTCTTATTTAGCAATCAAAGAAATACTTAGGTATTAGTAATGCGAAGTATCAGTTACCTTAGGAAAATCTCATTCCTGGCATACACAATAATTGCTTGACTTGATAAAGTAAGACAGTGGAAAATAGGATACATATTTGGTTACTATATATTTTGGGGGGTGGCAATCCATACTCTAATTTGGTTTACTGCAGTGGATAATATTTCAGGCATAGTAAGACAAAATAGTGTATCCAAAACATGAAGTATGATTTCTCACTTTAGAATAAAATGATTCTTTTATCCGGAAAAAAAAAAAAAAGAATAGTGTTTTGGGAACATACCTTACGAGTACTCAAGCAGGTTTGAGTACATATTCCCCCAAATAAAATTTGTTCATTAACAAAACAAAGTACAAGAAAACAATTCTAATGAACTATATTTTTAAGGTCTGCGTCTCAAACATCTTTGAGTTTTATAGCTATGTAATATTAATCATAGATAATAATAAAAACTATGCAAATTCCTTTTGTTGTTACCATTAGAGAACTTTTTTGCATAACTAATCTCTGTTTACCAAACATCATAGATTAATCCTAATAATTTCCATGAAGTCAGTGAGTTAGATCCAACTATCAGAATCATTGTGACTAAGTTGAACAGCACAGTGTGAGAGATATTAGCGTTTGATCCCTGTGTCTCATAGAATCTTTCAACTCTAACATAACAAAAGGTGAGAAAGTGGATTACTGTATAAAATGTCTTTAAAAATATAAATATAAAAATATAAAACAGCCAAGCACTTTCTGTGATTAGTCATCTCTACCAATAGTACCTCCACAATGAACTATTTTTTCCTACCAGGATAAGGTACACATAGGAGTAGTTTTAACCATAAAAAAAATGACATCATGACAATATGTTTTACAATAAGTGAAGCAAATAAAAATCTGAGTCTTCCTTTGATAGGCAGCATTTTCTGTGAAGTGAAAAACAGCTTGCCTGTGCAAAGATATCATGTGAACTAGTCTTATCACTTTTTATTGAGTTCACATTTTGCATGTTTTTAATTTATCCTTGCTTTTCCTTTTGGTTGCAATTAGTTGTGGGCATTTATCCCAACAGTTGAGAGACAAATGTCAGACTCTCTCTCATTTACCTCAATATATAAAAGCCAAAATAAATTGAATTTAATTTAATAAAACTTGCAGTTCTCTTTTAAAATTTTAGCTATTTTAAACTACATTAGGATTTGAAAAAACTTGTAATTTCTAAGTCTCATCCAAAGGGGAAAAAAAGATCAATTTTCCAGGGTTTCTATAGTTCTCCCCTCCCGATTTCGTTTCCATAGCAGTCAAGGGCAAGCTGAGAAGAAGGAGGGGGAAAAAAGATTTATTTTCACCTCTAGTGAAAGCTGAATCCCAAGATAAAAGAAAAAGCCAAGCATAATGAGAAATTGGGAAAGTAAAAGAAAGCAAACTCCTATAGGCCTGCACTGAATGTGACCTTTGTTCTGAAAATTCAAAGAGTAATAAATTATAAGAGAACATAGGACATCATCTGTGTCATTGGATCTCTACCTATTGCTTGACTAGGGATCTGAGCGACAATACACAGATGGAGGGCCATGAATTTGTGAAACTGAGTGCCAGCTCTCAGGATAGGACTTGAAATGTGCTCTTGCAGGTTGGCACTAACATTGGGGCTTTGTTTGCTCTAATGCCAATACTCCATGCTCCCACTCTGTTTTGCATGCCAAAGTTAGCTGCTCAGATTTGAAAGCTCAGATTTATCAAGTTTTAGCACTGTCTTTGCAAAGCCAAATGGTAGTAGTATAAAAAAATTTTTTTTAGAAAAACTTCAATTTAAATGTAGAACTGCTATATTAAAATAAATTCGCACTCATCAAGGAATGTATACTACAAGACTCGTTCTGTCTGCTTATGTTTTTATGTTGGTTAATATGGAACTGCATCAGTTTTCTCTGACTTTTAAATTTAAGATAGAATATTTTCCTCCTGGTCCTCCACTCTAATTTATTCCTTGATCTATATAGGAAATACATCTATTTCAGAAAAAGGTGTGACCATATTTATTGAAAGACTCCCTAGCCAGTTGAATAAAACACGTCTTTTAAGAATCATAAACTCCCTTTTCAGTTTCCCTCTGGGTGCAAACACTTATGTTAAGTTTTATAACACTGGAGCACATTCTTCTCTGAGTATATCATTTGCACCCCATTGCAATTTTCCATATTCTCTATAAGAAATATTTGTGAAGTGCTCACATATTAGATTTCTAAATTCAGTGTCAGCAATTCTCATTCCCTTGTTGAATCACAGAATTATCTAAGGAACAATCTACCAAGTACCTTTGCCCTTGCCCACCTTGTACCAATTATCTCTGAAAGTAGAGCTTAGAGGTTAATGCTTTTTTTAAAGCTCCCTGGTTGATGCTAATGTAGTCAGAATTAGGAAGACTTCCAGTAAAGGTTTCGTGGAAGTAAAACAAGGATATCCTGGAGAAGTACAGTCAAAAGGAAATCCGAAATCACTGATACTTAAAAAACTAGGAAGCATATATCTATTCTAGTCAACTGTCAAAATTTTGTAAGATGTGAATAAGAGATCTGATATAGAATCAATCACCATGTGTTCTGACAGGACCAGTTCCATAATTTATATCAACTTTGGTGGCATTAGTGCAGGATCATTGTATGTCTAAAAATAAACTATGAATAAAAATAGTAGTTTAATCAAGTCTTCTGGTATGGCCAGTTCTATTATTTGCATTTGGATTTGTCTCTTCTATATACCCCCATTCTTATGTTACAAGATTAATGATATCTGGTAATGGATTAACTATATTCATCCTCATATACCAGCTAGGGATATGAAAGTTTTGTATTAACTTTTTCATTGGTCTTCCACCTGGTTCCAATATTAGTGGACACAGGAATATGATTTTCCATGGACTAGTTCAGACATTTATTTTGTCACTGTTCATGATGCTGGCAAGTCTAAACTCTCCTCTGGGGAAAAAAAAACAAAACTTGAGATTCTTGAAGTTTTCTGGAGCCTGACTTTTTTTTGGTGGATGAGGGCCACACCCATGGTGCTCAGGGGTTACTTTTGGTTCTGCACTTAGATATCACTCCTGGTGAAGGAGTGACTGGAAATCCAACTAAAACATGTTTATAATCATGGTGCTTAAATATATTATAAAAAAGAGAAATAAATAAAAAACAAAAGAAATCACTCTTGGAAGGCTGGGACCATGTGTTATACCAGGAATCAAACCCTGGCAATGCAAATGCCTTATCTGCTGTGCTTATGGTCCATCCATCCCCCAAACTGATTATTTTGAATACCGAATCATTACTAGATTTTTACTGGGCATTACCAAAGTCTAGCATTTTTGAAAAGTCTACCCAGTAGAGTATTTTTCTGAAATGAGCTAATTACTTTTATTACTCTAATTTTAAGAATAAATACCATAACATATATTAGCAACCTACCTTATGAACAGACTCAGACTAGCTATCATTGGGACTTTAGAGACACTAGCCACTTGATCATAATGATAAGAGTAGCACTGAGTGGATAATCATCATACACACCTGATGTTTAGATCTAAGGCTTAAATTTAGGAATGCTCATATGCCTAAATCACCTATTATTGAAAATATAACCAAGTTGGCCTTCAAGACAAATCAGTATTTATAGCCGTGATCCAAGATAACTGCCTTCCCCAGGATTCTCAACTCATCTGGAGGGAGGGAAAGCTATGCTGTACTACTGTATAGCGACAGGGACTCTCCAGTTATTTTCTATTTAGTAGAAATCAATGAATATTTTAACTCATAATTTCATAAATATTGATATGTGGGGCCCGGGAGATAGCATGGAGGTAAGGCGTTTGCCTTTCATGCTAAAGGTCATCGGTTCGAATCCTGGTGCCCCATATGGTCCCCCGTGCCTGCCAGGAGCAATTTCTGAGCATGGAGCCACGAGTAACCCCTGAGCACTGCCGGGTGTGACCCAAAAAGCAAAAAAAAAAGAAAAAAAATATTGATATGTAATAAAATCCTATGATTTGAAACAGCATAGGTGGATCCATATATAATTAAGCTAAGAGATCTATGTCTGTCAAAAAAAAGAAATTATGCTATGTAGAATCATAGGTTTTATATAGAGAAATCAACAGATTAAAAACATAATAATATGTGTTTCAATTATAAGATAATAGAGGTAGGATTTGATAATGTTATAAATTGGTTAAAGGGATAAGAGCATGATGGATAGAGATAAATTAGAGTGAATATAACTTTTTTGCTTTGTTTTTGTGCCACCCTTTTGGTGGTCAAGGATTATTTCTCAGTAGATTTTAGTGAACCATATATGGTGTCTAAGACCATCAGATTTAGACAATTCATCAGGCATTTGCCTTATAAACTTAATTTTCCTATTTCTCAACATGTTGATTTTTATTATGATTATGACTATGATTTTGTACTTGGACAAAACCTTGAGTACTCTAGGGCTATTTATAATTCTGTGCTCAGGATTGTTTCATGGGTTTTGCTTATGGGACATTACCAGCTGCCTGGAAGGAAACTTTTAACTTCTGTATTATATCTCAGGCCTCCAAAACACTGCTGTTGCTTTTTTTTTTATTTTGCACACATAAAAATTATAAAATTTCAATTCAATTAAAGATAATACAAGGCAAATTCCCAAAAGTTTATATTTATTGAACACTTCATATTAGGAACCAGTCTGAGAATTTTGACTTAATGTCTCATTATTCTTCAGTTTTTCACTACATAAAAGAATTATTCTGGCCAAAAAAATGGAAATGAAGGCATCATCAGATAAAATTGGTATTCAAAGATTATGAAGCATGAGAGTGGCTGATAATTGATTTGGCACTAAATGGTGTGGCTTTAAATTTTGCACCGCTGTGGTTTTTTTTACCAGCATAAATAAAAAAAAAAAATAAAGGATTTTATTGACAGTGGGAATTTCTTTGAACAATAATCTCTTTATTTAAGCACTGTGGTCACAAAATTTTTGTGTAATGGAGAACTGAGGAATTCTATTGAAAATGGTAAATTACCTTTTTTTACAATAAATTCTTTTTGTTTGTTCGTTTTTTGGGCTGCACCCTGTGACGCTCAAGTAATTACTCCTGGCTATGTGCTCAGAAGTCGCTCCTGGCTTGGGACCACATGAGATGCTGGGGGATTGAACTGCATTTCATCTTAGGCCAGTGCATGCAAAGCAAAAGCCCTACTGTTTGTACCACTAATATGTCCAATATAATAAATTCTTTATTTAAGAATTGTGATTACAAAAATTGTTTATAGCTCAGTTTCAGTCATCGACATTTCTTAGGCTAGTATTGCAATTGTTAATGTGACTTCAGTGAGAATATATCATTGAAACAGGAGACAGAAGATAGATATAAGAGATATATAAAAGACTGAACCATCAAGACTCATTGACAGAAACATTCTGTTTCCCCCATTAGTTAAGATAGATAGGGAGAACTTGAGAAAAAATAAATACAACTGAAAATTATGAATTTACTCTGGACATTGTACATTTAAGGGCCTATTTAAGATACTTCAGTTAGACTAGCTTTATAAGTTTTGTATGAATATTATTTTAAATGATATTATCATATTATTTAAATTAGTCTCTGTCATTTTATTAGATAAATTATATTCAGTTATACCAGAACTGCAAAGTTAAGTGATATCAAGACATCTATATTGTTAGAAAGGGGGTATGAGGAATAGTATTCATAAAACAAGATGCACAATGACCCATCCTATCCCAAGAGTAAAACTATTTATAATTTATAATTTACACTAAGAATAATGGTCTAGAGAAATAGCACTGATAAGCACATTTTCAAAAGAGAAACATAGTTCTGAACCAAATAAAGATAATTCAAGTGAATGGGTTTTGTTAACTTAAATTTTTTGCTTAACATTATTTGCTAATTTCTGTTGAGAAAAATATTTAAATTTAATTATTTCATGTATTAGATTGTCAAATTTGGATGACTATTCAGCATGGATCCAAAGAATAATAATTCCTTAGATGTCTTTGGTTTTCAGTTCCTTTTAAGTATTTTTTACTCTGGACTATTTTTTAATTAGCTGTGTTGTTTGTATCTTGAATTAGTTTAGTTTATTTTTTCTAACAATATTTATGACTAATGTAACACAGGGCACATACATGTATGTATATAAGTGTCAATACTGTCGGCTGTCAAGGGTATCTTTCCTCTTCCAGGGGAATTCAACACATACATATATATTCCCCATTTAAAGTAGCTTCAGAAATTATATGAAAATAACACACATATACAAAAACCAAGTAGGGTTTATTTTTATAAGGGGTGTTGGGCCATACTCAGTGGTGCTCTGGCTCTCCTTGTTCTACAATCAGGGATCATTCCTGGCAGTATCAGGGAACAATATAGGTGCCAGGAATCAAGCTCTAGCTGATTTTGTGCAATGGAAAATCTCTGCCTATTATTCTATCACTCATGTGCCAAATACTCTAAGACAATAAACTTAGTAGCGAATTAGGTTACATAACATCAAAATCAAAAAACTAAATACAGTATTCAGATCTTTTTTAATCAGTATTTTGACTTTCTCAATCACCAGTTTTTG
>PVKC010018380.1:0-19297 GCA_004027635.1 Crocidura indochinensis
TTCAGTGGTCGTTTCATCTGTAAATAGCATTGTTGCCAGTGTTACTGAATTAAGACAAGGCCATCAGGGAAAATCAAAGTACAATAGAATAAGTGTCTTTATAGAAAGAGAAAAAGAGACAAAGTAATGATAGCAATAAACCCAAACAAACAAACCAAAAAAACACAAATGGCACTACCCAAATAGAAATAAAAAAAGAAGCGCAGCACATATTAACCCAATGAAAAGGCAATTTATGAAGGGTAGAAAATATTTGCAATTCACCTTCCTGATAAAGAGCCAATATTCACAATATAGAGCAAACTTCTAAAACTCAATAGCCCTCAATGATCATTGAGGTTTTTTTGTTTGTTTTTAGGCCACAGCCAGCAGTTCAGGGGGTTCTCCTGGCTCTGCACTCAGGGATCACTCCTGGTGATGCTTGGGGACCATATGGGATGCCAGAGATAAAACCTGCGTCCAACATGTGCAAGGCAAATGCCCTACCAGCTGTACTACCAGCTCCAATAATTATTGCTTTTAACAGAAAATATGAATTAAAAAAGTTCACCAAAAGAAATAGAAGTTCAGAGGGCCGAAAGAGAGTACAGGACTTAAGTACTTGTCTTGCTTCTAGTCCACCATACCTAGTCCACATATGGTCTCATGAGCTTATCAGGAATGGTTCCTGAGTACTACTGGGTATTCCCTCCCACAGAAGTAAGTCTTGGGGTGGGGGGGTATTGTGTTGTACACCTGAAATCACTGTGTCATGTGGAAATATCTCCATTATTTTTTTTTAAAGTGGGGCAGGAGCAGAGGAATTCTTCCTCTGTGAAAACAGTGATGGAAAAGTCCATATGACCACAGAAGCAAAGTTTGAAAGGCCTCCACATAAGGGACTGCCTAGAACTGCCAATCTCACCAGTAGCTAGAAGAAGCAAGGATAATTTTACCCAGCTCCAGAAGAGCCAGTCCTGCCAACACCTTGACAAGGACTTGTAGCCTCTAGGACTTGGGGAAAATCATTGCTCTCCCTTTCATGCACAGGGTGGCCAATACCTTATTATGGAAACACATGTGCTGCCCTTTGCAAAAGAGTCCATTTGGTATCTGCCTACATGATGCAGATGAGAGGCCCTGTTCTATATTGTTCCCTTTCTTTGCGGTTTTGTGGCAAATTAATTAACATGATACAGAAAAGGCAGCATACAAATGCTGAAGCCCTCACTTTAAACCCTCATCCTCTTTTGTTCTCCGTTATTGCACCCAATTATTTAATTGGGTCCCTCTGATTGTGCTCAGACACAGCAAAGAACACAGTCTATTGTGAGGTGCCCCACAACCATAATGCAATATCAAATTCAATTCCCATCCAAAGTGCTCGCTGCTGAAAGCCTGCTCTGTGGCTACAGATTAATGCAGATCTGCATTGAGCAAAGTGGTGGTCCTAGAGACATTATTTTGCTCCAATAGAAGGCTTATTCTTGGGGAACAATGAAAGCAGGGCGAAGCGTTAGTCTGCTTATGGATAGAAATAAATCAAAATGAATAAGAGGGTTGATGGAACTCGTCTGAAAGCAGCAGAGTGGAGTACGGAAAAGACTGTTTTTGTTTGGAAAAGGATGTTTTCTCCCTCTTCCCCAGAGACCCTCTGCTGGGTACAGGATCAAAAGCAGTGGACTGAAGGGCACATCTGAAAATTCTAGTGATAAACAAAGCAGAAAGGTAACCCACTCCCGCCTGGCCGTGTAGACTCACACTGAGAAGGCAGCTTAGGGGATGTGGATTCAGGGGTAGGGTGGGCAGGATTCCATGCCACAAGTGACAACCCTGATGACATTGCAGTTATCCTGGTGCCTCCAGTTCACTTATCACATTCTGGGTCCATTCTTTTCTTTGTTTGCTTGTTTTTATTTGGGGGCCATACTTGGCAATGTTTAGAAGTTATTCCTGGCTCTACACTCAGAAATCACTCCTTACTTTGCTGGGGGAACCATATGAGATGCCAGAGATTTAACCTGCATGTCAGTCAAATGTCCTTCCTGCTGGACTATCACTCTGGCTCTTCTAGGTTGAATGTTGGCTGATCATTCCCTTTGCTCTTGCTGTCCTTCTTTCTTCTCATGCTCCCCTTTTTACCTGACATAGCCCAAACTCCTCTCTCCTCTGCATCCTAATTTTAAATCCCATTCTAAATGCTAAAGGCAGTTCAGATGCAAGCAGGTAGTCAAGGGGTTGGGAGTGAAGGTCTGGAAATGAGTATTTTGGGGATTTGGGTTTTTTGTTGCTGTTGTTTTGAGGCCACAGCTGGCGGCACTCAGGGGTATCTCCTGGCTCTGTGCTCAGAAATTGCTCCTGACACTTTTGGGGGACCCAAATATATATTTGGGGGATACTATATAGGATGCCAGAGATAGAAGCAGGGTCTATCTGGGTGGGCAATATGCAGCATGCTCTACTTCTGTGCTATCCTGTTTGTTTGTTTTGAAATAATAAAGTGGAGAAGAAATGTCTTAACTTTGAAATATCACAAAAGCATGAAGGCCATTTCCCTCTTAGATAAAAATCCTGAGTTGCAGAAACTGAGGCAGACTCAGAGAAGGGTGGACGGCTCAGCAAAGGAGAAGTTAGAGGAGATTCTCAAGAAACTGATAAGAATACGAAGGCACTGCCAAGAATCCGAGACTTCCCTAGTGACAATATCCAAATTGGTTTTTTGTTTGTTTGTTTTTTGTTTTTTGGGGTCACACCTGGCAGCACTCAGAGGTTACTTCTGTCTCTGCGCTCAAAAATCCCTCCTGGCGCGCTCAGGGGGACCATATGGGATTCAAACCACCGTCCTTCTGCATGCAAAGCAAAAACCCTACCTCCATGCTATCTCTCCACCACCCTCCAGATTAGTTTTTATGCATGCCATGAACTCCAGGCCAAAAAAAAATTTGAAGAAATTATACATGACCTCCTCAAAACCATTCTAGGTTTTTCTCCCTCTGGAGAAGTACATGTTCCTTCTTGAATCTCTCTCTCTCTCTCTCTCTCTCTCTCTCTCTCTCTATCTATCTATCTCTATCTCTCCTCTTCCTCCTCTTCCTCCTCTCCTCTCCAAGTAAATTTCTTTAAATAAAATTACTTCATTAATTCACATTCTCCTGAAATGCTTTTTAAATTTTATTTTATTTAAACAATTGTGATTTACAAAGTTCTTCATCGTTGGGTTTCAGACATACAATGAATCAGGGTCAAACCCACCTCCAAGTCAACCTCCCTCCACCAATGTTCCCAAACCACTACCCTTGCTCCCCAGCCTGCCAGTTTAACAGGCCCATTTTAAGTTTAGATTGTTAAAGTTTGGGTCTCTTGATTTTATTGTCATCGGCTTTCACTTGGATATTTAGTTCTGCCCTTTTTTAACTCCACCAATGCACCTGAGTCCACTGGGCCTCTGGTTTTTCATATCTGTATTTCTCTTTCTCCACTCAGTTTCATTCTGTCTCCTTGCTATTCTCTGGGGTCATGGATGTTCAAGACAATTTCCCATATATTCATGTAGTTATTCTAAATAACTACATATTTTTAAAAAAACTACATATTCTAAAGACCACATATAAATGAGATCATTCTGTATTTAAACTTCTATCTTACTTCATTTAACATAATATCTTTCAGTTTCATCCATGTTGCAGAAAATTGCATGATTACATCATTTTGTTTTGTCTTGTTTGGGGGCCACACCAAGCAGTCCTCAGGGCTTACTCCTGGCTCTGTACTCAGGGATCGTCTTGTAGCACACATGGGTTGCCAGTGATTGAACTAGGGTTAGACTCATCCAAGGCCAATGTCCTACCTGCTGTACTCTTGCTTTGACCTCTCCTTTTGAAATTCTTTTCTGCCAGGAAAGACAAATTTCCTGGAAAACAGAACAAAGGTGAGGACTCTGGAGCAACTAGTTTTCCATCTATTCAGAATATTTCTTGTTCTTTGTGATGTGTGCCAGTCTCTGTGGCTTGAGATGGTATCTCTTTGTTGTTTTATTTGCATCTCCCTGATGATTAGTGATATGGAGCATTTTTTTTGTGTGTGTGCTTTTAGGCCATTTGTATTTCAAAAGCAATCAGTGCTGACAGGGATGTGGAAAGAAAGGAACTCTAATTCACTGCTGGTGGAAATGTCATCAAGTCCAGCCTTTATGGAAACCAATATGGAAATTCCTCAAAAAACTGGTAATTGAGCTCTCATATGATCCAACTATACCCTAGGAACACAAAAATGCAATACAAAAATGCCTTCATCACACTTATATTCATTGCAGCACTATTTACAATAGCCAGACTCTGGAAACAACCAAGATGTCCTTCAGCAGATGAATAGCTAAAGAAATTGTGGTACATATACGCAATGGAATATTATGAACTGTCAGGAGAGATGAAGACATGAAATTTTCCTATACATGGATGTACATAGGAACTATTATGCTGAGTGAAATAAGTCAGAGAAAGAGAAAGACACACACACAGAATAATCTCACTGATCTATGGGTTTTAAAAAAAATAAAAGACATTATTCTTATAATGCTCAAAGACGAAAGCCGGAAGGACTGGCTCAAGATATGAAGTACACCACAAAGAGTGATGAGTGCAGTTAGAAAAATAGCTACACTAACAACTACCATAACAATGTTAATGTAGAATACCTGCCTCATCTACAGGGAGGGAGTGGGGGAGAAAGAAGATTGAAGGCATTGGTGGTAGGAATGTTGCACTGGTGAAGGAAGGTGTTCTTTGTATGATTGAAATCCAACTACAATCATGTTTGTTATCACGATGTTTAAATAGGACATTATTTAAAATAAAAGAATATTTCTTCTTTGCATGTGCTTGTCCCACATGGGCAGGAAAAACTTCTAAATTGGCCTCCTACCCCTACCTGCTCTCTACCCATGGGGATGGTCCTATTCTTCCCAATAATGACCTCAACTCAGAAAGACTTCCTCTGTTTCTTGCCCACCACTAGAATGTCTTCCTGCTGGTGCTTTTTTGCCTGCTGGCAGACAGCCTATGTCGAAAGTTCCTGAACCTGTGTTATCTTCTTAACCTGGTATGGATTATATCCTGTGTCATCATCATTTCCAGTCCTTCATTCCCCAATCCACCCTGGATTGGTGTTTAAGATTTCCTTTACCAGGACTGACTGACTCCTTATTCTGCAAAGAGCGATTCTTCACTCCAGCCTGTATCCACGACTTACTATGAATTTGGAAGAAGAATCAGCTCCCACCAAAAGAACAAGTGGCCTTTAGGCACAGCTAGGCAGCTGCCTTGGGGGGCTGCCACGTTGGCATCCATGCCCCTTATGTGCTTACAGTAGACTTCCCTTGTTCTGACCCACACTGGACATTTTCTCAGGTGTAGGTAGAACAAAGAAGTTGGAGCAGTTTTCTTGATGATACTTCCCTCACTCTTCTTTTCATCCATGCCACCTACTATGGTTTCTCAAGGAGACAACACCTTCAAGTCTTCATTCATCTCTGCCTCGTCCCATTTTCCAAAGCATTTTCCATTTTTTGCAAAGATGACCTAGAACTTGTGTGTAGGTCTATCTTGAATTTTGTCTCTGATCCTTCCAAAGAGGCAGCCATGATGGGCTAATTCAATTGAGATGGGTCATATGTATATACGCATCTTGGATTTTGAAATTTTAGTACAAAAGAGAGGTGAAAGAAGTATCTTACCCATTTTATAAGTCTGATTTTATGTGGAAATGGCATCTTGGTTCCATTTGGTTAAACAGACTATATTATCCACATTCATTTACCCTGTTTCATTTTACTTTTTAACGTGTATTACTGGAAGTTTCTTAAAATGGCAAAGTTGGTTTATATTTGTGACTTGCATTATAATTCTACTGGTGGCAACATGGGGTGGGGATGTGGCTCAACAGTTGATCATCTATCTGTATGTGTGAGGCTCTGAGTTCCATCACCAAGACCACAAAATAAATGAATTCATTAACTATAATAGTGGCAATCCCAACCAGTAGGATAATAATAGCCAAGAGAACTGGTATTCCATTGAGAAACCAAGGTCTCAAAAAAAAAGGTCAGATATTATTTTTTCTTTTTCCTTGTTTTGGGACCATATCCAGTAGTGCTCTGACTTTATCCCTAGCTATCGGCTCAAGGATCACTGCTGACAGGCTCAGGGGACTATATATAGTGTTGGAGATTGAATCCATGTACCCCATGTGCAAGACAAGTGCCCTATCCACTGTACTGTAACTGGCCCAAGGTCAAGTGTTCTAGTGCTCATGTCTTTATGGTACTGTTATTTCCAAACCCTACAAAAACTGACTGCCTTTACAACCAGGCTGGAGGATCTTGTCTTCCATGGCTTTGACTTTCCCTTGATTCCTCTTCCTCCTGGGGCATTTTCAGTCCCTGTGTTGGTGCCAGTGTGCTCTGTATTAACTCCATGGCCAACCACTGAAGGTTCATTCGAAGTCAGTGTGCGTAAGTAATTGAATTTTCTTATAGCAACCCCTTTATTGAGATATTGGGTTCTAGACTTTCACTGAATGACCACGCAACAGGAAGCCAGAGGAGAAGGCAGGCACTGATGTTGGCATTGATTCTTGTGGGAAGCACTGATGTCACATCCCTCTCCTTTCTGCCAAGAGTGTCCTAAAAGTGATGAGCAACTTGCCTCAAGGAATACTGGGAGAAGTCAAAACTAACATGCCTCAGCCCACAGAGCCACACAGATCTTGTGGCTCATCTGAGTCTCCTTGCTGTCTTTTCTCTACAGTCTGCACATTGAGACCCTTATCCAGCCTCCTACATGATCTCAGCATATGGTTCATCTTCCTGGCCTGCCCTCATACTCATCAGTTTTCTAGGTACCCTCCTCCTGATGCAGGGGTCTTCTTTCCAAAAGTACATTGACAGCCTGGCTCTTTTACCATTGTAACCCTTAACACCTTAGCCCCCTACCCCAAAGACTCTTGTTCTCGGGTTTTTCCCACTTGGAAAACCTCAAGTCTTGTGCATTAACTTCATTTCCACCAACACAGAAAACCCATATATGTTGGCATCCTTCCAACATGTTACTGTTCCTGACCCTGAGTTTTATGTACTAGATTGGGTGGGAATCTTCTTCCACTATTCCTCCCTACCTTGTCCAGTTTCATGATCAGAGTCTGCAATAGGTTTCTTTCAATCTCCTGAAAACCTCCTAGCACCTTCTACTGGGCCCACTTTGCCTGTTTCTGGCTGATAGCCTTGCTCTTATTGCTCCCACACCAGGCTTCTGAAGTTTCTGGATCAAACAAGGCAATCTGTATCGTGTCATTCATCACTAATACTCCTGCTCCCTTATTTGGGATGTTTATATTTAGGCAACACAGCTTGATGATTTGCTACATAGATATATTACAAAATAATCTCTTCAGCTAAGTAATCAGCCTAGCTGTCATCTCACATAGCAATAATTTTTCTTTTTTTTTTTCTTTTCTTTTGCAGTGAGAACACAGCGGCTGCATTTTTATAACTAGTTTCAAGTGTTTAGTGCAGTCTTGTTGCTTACAGTCATTTGTACATGAGCTCTGAAATTTTCATCTTGGTAAGTGATGCTTGGCCATGATTTTCCCAGTCCCCTGTCCCCAGAGTTCCTGGTAGCCACTCTTCTTGCTGCTTTCTTGCATCTAACTCTCTTAGACTCCACATATTAGTAAGATCATATGGTACTTTCCACATATTAATGAAATCATTGCCATCTCTGCTGTGAGGCCCAGGTCCCTTCTCAAGTTCACAGGATGGAATGAGTCTCTTTCTCTCAAACTATTTCTATTGTGCATCATTTTAGCAATTTATAGTCATGCTTTCTTTATAAATACATATTATTTCTGCATGAGGTTTTGCATACAGCAATTCATGATATATCTGTCTGTCACTGTGAAGTGAGCAGAGATTGGTACTCCAGTTCACAGAAATCAGGAATACAATAGAAATCAGGAAATGTTTACTGATTAGCTGAGATCACACATCTACCACTTAGATCCAGATTTCTGGCCTTGAAATCCAGATTTTTATTTGTCTTTGGATTTTGGGATTTAGGGTCATAGCTGGGGGTGCTCAGGGATTTCTCATGACTCTGTGTCCAGGGATCACTCTTGGTGATTCTTGAGGGAACCATAATATATATGTGTATATATATAACATATATATACATATATATAACATATATACATATATTGTATATATACACACATATATATACACACACACACACATATATATATATATACACACATACATACATATCTACACCAGGGAATAAACCTTGTTTGGCTGTATACAAGGTAAATGTTCCTCACTGTACTCTGTCTGGCCCTGGTATTCTTTTTTAGAATGCTAGAATGCCTCATTTTACATGACAATTATTTGTGTGGTTTTATGATGCTAGACTTACACTAATACTAGTTAGTTCTTCATCTAACAGCTATGCGTTCATTGAAGGCGTGATTGTGAAAAGATAAAGTTCCCCTTCTTGTAGGAAAGCAGTGATTGTTCTTTAGCCAGACCGGCAAATAATAAGCTGACTTGAGCTTCCACATCTTCTTACTCATGCAAAGAGGCAGTTGGAAGTGAATCAGTCATAGCCATCATTAATGAGCATGCTTCATATTGGAGGGGCGAGGATATTTCCTTTCTTCTTCTCTAGGCTCTAGGTTCTTTGATGAGTATAGTCATCAAATTCACATGAGACAAAATTAAATAAAATTTATATGAACTGGAGCCTGAAATTGTAAGACTGAAAGATAAACAGGCAATTTTATATGCATTTATTATATACAATAATTATTTATTATATACAATTTTATAATGGTATATATTGTATGAATTTATATATCATATAAAATTTTTATAGCTATAATTTTATATATTATGTATTATATAAAATTTATTATTATATGATTTATTATTTAGTGTATTATATATTTATATTATATTATATTATATTATATTATATTATATTATATTATATTATATTATATTATATTATATTATATTATATTATATATTATATTATATATTTAGTATATTTACCATCCTGGACTAATGAGAGAGGAGTAGGGGCTGAGGACTTGGGGGGGGCAACTCACAGGCAGATGGAAAGAGCATGCCATGCAGATAAGATTTTCTGGTATAAAAAATTATTTGTGGACAGGAGAAATAGCAGAGTGCAGAGATTAAGGTGCTTGCATGTGACAAACCCTAATTTGCTCCCCAAGCACTATTAGGGGTCACTCATGAGCACAGAGCTAGGAATATTTGCCTGAGTACCTCCAGGTACAGCTGGAACCTCCACCACCATCCCCAAAAGTTTTCTCTGATAATAATGCTCTTTCTGGTATAGACCTCTATCTAAATTTTCAGGGCAGTTAAGGGAACTATAAAAAGCTTTTTCTGACTCTCTGAGTGTTAATTACATTCCATTCAAAAGAATCTATAAGCCAAAGTGGAAATCTAGTGGTGCCATTTTAGCTACATTTCCATATCTGAAAGTCTAGTAATTTTTCAATATTTCTACTTTAGAAAAAATTTACTTATCTTAAAACTTTTATATTCTCATGAATGAATTTTGTTTTAAGGAAAAATGTTCCATAATGTATATGGGCTTGTTTATTTCTCCTTTTTCTTTTTTGAGCAGTTTTTAAATATGTTTTGATACTATGTTATTTGGTACAAAAGATGTTCAAGGAAATTTAACTTTTCATTGATTATAATTAAGCTATACGACATATCCCATTTTTCTTCCATGTAATACTTTTATAATGAATTAAATTTTGTCTCATATATTGCTACCCCCTATAATTTACCCCCCTTATTAGTCTGGTAGAAATTTTTCTAGGATTTTCTTTTTTATTTCTATTACTTTAAAAGATGCAGCTCTTATAAATATCACAGAATACGGTTATCAAATCCCCTTAGAGTTAACAGAAAACTTTTGTTTCTCTTTTTTCTAATTACTTTACTTAAATAATATGGTTAAAGGTTATTCATAATAAAGTTGGTTTTTTTTCATAGTTAAAAAGTTGTTCATGATTGAGTTCCTGTCATACAATTTATAGCACCTTTTACTAGTTCACATTTCCCACCACCAATGTCCCCAGTTTCCCTCCTACCCTTTCCTGCTTGTCTCTAGAGCAGACACCCCCTTTCTCTCTCTCTTTCTTTCTCTCTCTCTCTCACTCTCTCTCTCTCTCTCATACACTGGTTTTTAGTATTGTTAGTAAAGAGGCATCATGTCCATCAAGCCTTTTAAGAACTTTTATTTCTTTGTACTTATTGAGAATTTGGATCTAGTTTGGTTTACATATGCCCTCTTATTTTTTTTATTAAGTATATTTTCTTGCTATTTTCCCTATTTCCCTGCAGTTCCTCTAAAACCCATTGCATAGTTTTTTTGTTTGTTTTGTTTTGTTTTCTTGTTCTCTATTTCCCCCACAGAAGTTTAGGAAAGAGAGGGAAAAGAGGCTGAGTTGTTGGGGTTTTTTCATAGTGGTTTGGCCTGAGGTCAGAGTGAGGGTTCCACAGTTGATTTAGACTTCTCTCCAGCATCAAAGGAGAGTGCAACCCTAATTTCTTATCTGCTTTCCCAGATGTGTGGTAGAGGAGGAGAAGAAAGAGTGAAATCAAGAAGTTGTCAGCAAACAATAGATGAAGATCATTCTCTTTCACGGTGATGCTTATTTTCTGGATAAATTCATTGACCAAAGTCCCTAACATCATTACCAAACTCTAACAAAGGTGAATATTTTATTCTCTTCTGTTTCTGATCAGCAGCAGATCGAAATAAATCCTAAAGCCTTGTGTGTGTGTGTGTGTGTGTGTGTGTGTGTGTGTGTGTGTGTGTGTGTGTTCTTGCAAACTCATCTCAAAATCATTCCCTGGAGGGAGTTCCAAGAATCCACATCATCTCTGCTTCTGCAATTCTTCTTTACTGCAGGGCTGTTACTCAAATGACTTGGCTTTAATTCTGGGGCTCGTAATCACTCTAGAGTGCAGATAGCTACACACCTCACAAGGCAGCGATCCTAGACAAGCCTCCACAGGTCTCGGGGTGACTCAGCCCACAAACTGAGGAATGCAGCACACTTCATTTTCTTTTCTCTATAAACTTAATTTCTATTTTAAGTTTTCAGTCTAGAGGAGTGGTAGAAACCTAATTTCAGTCCATAGGGTTCTCCCCCTTTCCCACACTAAGGGAAGGCTTTCCTGGTGCCTTTCTATCCTCACCAAGTGTATGTCAACATCTTCCACAGGGTCACTGTTACATCATTATCACCTTTCTTCTTTATAATGCTCTTGTAATGCTATCTCTAAAACATTATCTGCCTTCTCATGGCAAATGCAGTTTCTCACATACCCTTTTTGATGGAATTGTCAGGGAATCAAGAGTTTTTCCCCAAAACATCTTGGCAAATAAAATGAAATAACTTATTTTTCCATGTTTGTTTGTTTGTTTGTTTTGTTGTTGCTGTATTCTGAAAACCTTAGAACTCAACACCTGTTCAACTGATGAAATAAATTTGTTCCATGAAATGTAATCTCTTATCACATTTTCATCCCAAGGACAAGCATAGAGCTTGGCTCATAGAGGAATCAATAAATATTTGGAGTTTGCTGTTTTGTTTCTGGGTCACACGTGGCAATGCTCATGGGTCACTTTCACAGTGCTCAGGGAACCACGTGGAGTGCCAAGAATTAAACCAAAGTTAGTCACCTGCAAGGTTGTCTTAAGCCCTGGATTATGTCTTCAGCTCCGGGATCCATAAATATTTGTAGAATATATGAAAACATTTCCAAACTGTGTGCACAACTATCTTATTCCTTGTGCTATCTGTGTTTTGCACATTTGTTTTTAGAGTGACATTTTTCTTTTTAACTAGGTGGGAAGTAAAAATAAAGAGGAGAAAATAATGGAGCAAAGGGTGTTGGGAATAGAAATAGGATGGGAAAATACTCTTAGTGTTACTTTAGACTTTAATAACTTAACAATTCTCCAGGCTCACTTTTTGAAAATTAAAATCAATGTTATTAATAGTTGAGTTTTAGACATACAATATTTTTAGCACCAATCCCACAACCAGTATCAAAGTCCCTAAACCAAAATTCCCAGAGTCAAGCCCATGCCACCATCACCCTGCTCCAGCCTGCCATCAGTCAGTCATAACAGGCCTACTGGGGGTGGAGGGGGGGACTTGAGGAGGCCACACCCATTGATACTCAGGGGTTATCCTGGCTATGCGCTCAGAAATCGTTCCTGGTTGGGGTGATCATATGGGACTCCGGGGGATCGAACCGTGGACCATCCTAGGCTAGTGCTTGCAAGGCAGATGCCTTACCTCTAGTGCCATTGCTCTGGTCCCAATAGTTTGGGTCTCATGATTTCATTGTTATTGCCTCCATGGCTTGGATATTTAGTGATTCTCTTCTTTTTGTGGGGGAGGGGGTTGTTTTTTGGTTTTGGACCACTCCTGGATCTGCGTTCAGTAATCACTCAGAGAAGGCTTAGGGGGACCATATAGGATGCCAGGAATTAAATCCCAGTTGGCTGCATGCAAGGCAAATGCTCTACTTACTAGTCTATCACTCTGGCCCCAAATTCTACCCTTTCTTAACACTATCACTACACCTGAGTCCTTTTGGATTCTGTCCCCTGTTATTTGACATCTGACCTCCTCCACTCAATTTCTTTCTCCTTTTTATACTCTGGGATTAAGAATCTTCTAGACAACCCTCATTTAAGCGATTGCATTCCATTATGCAGTTATTCTAAATACCACATATAAGTCATATCATCCTGTATTTATCCTTCTTTTTTCTTCTGGCATACTTCATTTAACATAATATCTTCCTGTTCCCATTTTTAAGCCCTATCTTTATTCATTGTCTTGTTCATCCCTTACCACTCTCCCTCCTCCTCATTATTATTGATGCTTCTGTGGTGAAGAGGAGATCACACACAGGTTTGACTGTGGGGCTCACCGGGGTGCTGCAGTGATTCTTCAAGTGAGACTCACTGGGACTCAATCTCCTTTAGTTGTGGTGCTCACACATGAACTCACTGGGTTGCTCTTATTACAAACTTTCTGACTGTAGATTTCGTCAGGGGTCACAGTGACACATACACACATCATCAACAGGGTGGCATTTTCTGCCATGGTGCATGCGTATCAGTTTAATGGTGACGCTTGCTGCGGGTGGCACCCCTTTGTGGTACTTACTCACATCTGGCTGTAGGTCAGAAATTGCTGGCAGGGCCAGGTTTCCAAGATGGCAATGCTTAAAAGCACATGTGGTAGTATCAGGGATTGAACTCACCACCTTATGCCTGTAAAGTGGTAGTAGTACGTACTCTGATTCTTGCTGTTCTTCAATTTGAAGGTATGGAGATGTTATTTTTTTTAAGTGCAATATCTTTGGGGGGTGGGTGTGGAGAGCCACTGTGGTTACAAGGTTGCTCAAAATATTGTTTTGTTCCTCAAAGATAAACCTGTTCATAATTGAGTTACAATCACACAATGTACAACAGTCTTCACACCAGTGCACATTTCTCACCACCAATGTCCCCATCTTTCATTTCACACTCTCCAATGCCCTCTTCCCTTCCAGTCTCTGGGGCATACATTTATCTTCTCTCTGTATCTCTTTTTTTTTTCTCTTCCTCTCTTAAATTACATAGGGGTCTCTGGAGCACAAACTTCTACCTCCTCACACATCAAAAAATATTATTTTCTTTTTCTCAATTTGGGGGTCATACCTTATGGTGTTCAGAGACTATTTCTAGTTGTTCTATGTTCAGGATTGACCCTTGGTATTACTCCAAGAACTATATGCAGTGCTAGGGTTTCAAACTAGGATCAGTAAGATACAAGACAAACATCTTACTCGTGTACTGTCTCTCTAGTTCCAAAACATTGTTTTCTATGGAAGAAATTATCTCTCTTATTGTTTTTGAAGATTGCTGCTCTTTTCTGAGTAACACCCAAGATACACAGGATTATGGCCAATTCCAAGATAATTGGCTATTTTAAAAAACGTTTAAGAGAAGACTGGAGCAATAGTACAATATAAGTGTGGGTATAATGTCTGCTTGCCTGAGGCCAATCTGATTTTGATCCCTGGCACTCCACATGATCCTCAGAGCTGACCAGGAGTGTTCCCTAAGCACAGAGTCAGGAACAAACCCTGAGTACAGCTTGGAGGAATAGTGGTCAAGAACTAAAAAAAAAACAAAAAACAAAAAAAAAACGTGTGTTCAAAGGAAGAAAATTTAAAGTAAAACTCAAGGGATGTTCTTGGTCTATAAATTCCTGATATATTAAATATATATGATTAAGACAGAAATATTTTATTTATATCAAGGAAGGCCTTATATTAATAAGAGAGCTGCCATAACAGATATGCCTTGCACCCTCTCTATGAAGATACTTTTCCACATAGAACCTCAGAAATAAGAAGTCTAAGCTAGCCAGCCAGTTTCATAAAGTTTTTTCGTGTCCAGGCACCTTTTATTCATGATTCACTCAGCATATAACATCCTCTATACTCCAAAAAGGTCACTTAAGCTCCAAACTTCAAAATTATTTCTTTGAAATTGTATTTGACCCATCCTGCAAACCACTGGTCCAAGGCCAACCACTTTGCCTTTAGTTGCAAAGGAGGATGGGTATAGAGGTTCACACTCCACATAATTAAAAATTAAGTATTTTATTACTAAACAAGAGCATAGGTTGGACAAAGTAGCCATTGTTGCTTCAGTAGAAAACTACCACTTTGAACAAGGCTTACTACCCCATTGCACAAATTATATCAGGTTCAGTATTCAAGGCTCTGCATATATATTTTTATTATCATAATAATTTTGAAAAGCGTGTGCTAAGGAAACGAGAGTACAGAGGCACTTCTGTTGGTTAACACCTAGTATACTGCTTCATATAGCACCTCTGCTATGAACTATTTAATTAATGCTGTTTGAGTAATGTTGATTGGCAACAAAAATGCATAGGTTTAAGAGAAAATGGTTAAAAACTCTTTACTTTGGTGAATTCTGTCTGCAAAGGATTTTAAAGATTTCGTGTTTACTTTGAGATTCTTTGCCTATGAAGTCAGCAAAGTAAAGCTGTGTGGCTGCATGAGGCATTCTCATGATGAGATTTTGAGGACAGAAATATTACAGGAGAACAGAAATCCACCTGTGAATTAGGGTTCTGGCCTTGGGGTACAATAAGAGTTCTGACCTTCAGGTGCACTAAGTCCTAATTTGGTGTGTTGCTGAGCTCTGAAAAATCTCCAAGACCTTAGGAAGTGGCTCTGAATCCTGGAAGACCTGAACTTGGGAAATGGCACCATCTTGGCATCTTAATTAGTGTGTTTTCTAGTTATTTCTTGCCAGTGTGGGGAAGCCCTGGAAATATAATATGACAAAAGTCCTTTTAGCTCCATATTGCATCTTTCAAATGCCACTGTTGTGACTTATTCTAGTTACCAATTTCACATTGCACTGTGGTGATAGGTGGTGAGACTTTCAGATCATTCTACTGTGATTTTTTTTAATATTTCATATGAATCATAGACAATGGTATTTATTCCAGTTCCACCTCCTTTTGGGTATTTGTGAAAACACAGAAAGGAAAGACTGGAAGATTTTTAAGTGCTGGTCTTTTATTTCAACCTTCCTTAAAAATATATATTCCTTTCTGAGCCATGGTAGAACTTGAGCTATCAGCTTTGTGCTGTGCTCTAAGGCCCTTATTACCCTTCCCTCAGACCTTTCTCTTTGGGCGGCCTGGTGTATATCATTCATTGCAAGTTTACTTCATTCCCCTGGATTCCTAGCCGATGCTCTGTGGACCATAAAATTTCAGCTGCAAAACCAGAACATCTCATTATTTCTGAAATATCAAGCTTGTATCTTCTTGATAAATAATTCCTACTAGTATAATGTATCAGACCAAAACATATTTTCTGAGGCCAGTGAGGTTAAAGCGGCAATCTCACCTTTTTTAATTTTTTTGCCCCGAAGACAGTGATTTCCATATATAGAGTGACCCCGGTTTGTGTTGAACACGGGGAATGAGGATGAAGCATGAAACGACACATATTGCTGTCAGAGATTTAAAATGAGGACCACTAACCTGTAGGCAGCCTTCCAGACTAATCAGTGCTTGCATTACCAATGCATTCAGATAGCCCTACCTTAGCTGGCAGTGGGTTGCCAAGTTTCCTTTTCTTTCTCCTTCTTTTCCTGTCTCTTTTTTTTTTAATCACAGCCATTGACAAACATTGCATTTTAATGCAATTTTTTCCTCTCTTACTCGGCAGCCAAAAAGGAAAGCAGCCATCGACAGACAGCCACAGCGAGACACTGGTCTCAGCTGGTTTCCCTGATGCTTGGATAGAGGGGGCGTGGGTGCGGCTGTTTGGATTTGCTTTTGAATATACATCAGTCAGCGGTGCTTAAACAGGTGATAACATTTTCACTCTTTCACTCAACACCAGTCAACACTCTGGAATTCAGCCACTTTACCAAAGTGGCTGCCTGTTCTTGGAGCTCAAGGAGATTTTTTTTTTTTTTTTTGAAGGAACTCATGTCCCCGCGCTGAATTTTGTTTGTTGTGCTTTGGTAGGGAAGAGGAAGAAAGTTTTGAAAAATGAATAATGCGTTTGCTTGCTTCTTCGAGTTCCCCTCCAGGGCTATGTGTTCCCAGCAAGGGGGAAATTGCACCCAAGTTTTGGCAGAACAGTATCTTGAGGCAGGATTGCCACTGGATGAGGGAAGAATTGAATACATATGTTTGGGTACTTACTTAGATTTATTATTTTATTATAATGAAATGTTAGATAAATATATTTGACTTCTATGATACAAGTATGGAACTAGGTCTGCTATACATTTATTATATACATATATATAATCTTTTTATTGGCTACATGTGTAAATTCGATGAATATGTGTATTCACACTTGTACACATACTCCCAGCTACAAGTACAACTGTCTCTTCAGCTGCCAATTATGTTGCTGTCTGTCATCATAGAGTGACTCCAAATGTCAAGAAGTGCTTGGTAATTGCCTATTTTAGTGCCAACTCATTTTCATAGTGGAAACCGGAAGCAGTGATAGATAGCCCTTAGCCTGGGCCCCTACTTAGTCTGAGGTCATTAGTGGACCTTGATGTGATGGTGGGTCACAATTACTTCAACTGATCTTGACATCAATAAGCATCCACTGCCTTTGCAGGAGACTGAATCATCCATCTTTCTGCACTCAAAACTTTAAAATATAAAAAACAAGGCTTATATGGTTAAGGGTCTGCAGTAGCTTAAATAGCATCACTAAAGGCATAGAATTCAGGGGACAGTCTATTTATTTCCTTTATCAAAGGTGCTATTATCTGGAGCCGGGCTGTGGCGCTGGAGGTTAGGTGCTTGCCTTGCTTGCGCTAGCCTAGGATGGACCGCGGTTCGATCCCCCCACATGGTCCCCCAAGCCAGGAGCGACTTCTGAGCACATAGCCAGGAGTAACCCCTGAGTGTCACTGGGTGTGGCCCAAAGAAAGAAAAAAAAAAGGTGCCATTATCTTTAGAGGAAGGAGAGCTGATATTTTTTGCCAGAGGGGAAAAAAAGAAATAGGCCAAAACAAACAAAAAACAAAAAACATACAAACCTCAGAAACCACTGCATCAATGAGGATGGCAGGTTGTTTGAAGCTGGATTGTGTTTCTGCCTTGGGCTGCACCCAAAGGACTAGCGTACCCAACTGACCGAAAAAGGAACTTGGAGTTTTGCCTCTTGGAGGCTTCCATCTCTCAGGTCCTTTAATAGACTCCAAGTGTCAGGTGAGTAAATAAGGTCAGCAAAGATGCTCGCTAAGGGCTTGGGTGGTGGGGTTGTGCTCTGGTGAAAGGGTGGGTGCTGGA
Organism: Crocidura indochinensis; assembly: GCA_004027635.1. Taxonomy (NCBI): domain Eukaryota; kingdom Metazoa; phylum Chordata; class Mammalia; order Eulipotyphla; family Soricidae; genus Crocidura; species Crocidura indochinensis. Next base: position 17,965 of record PVKC010018380.1, read on the forward strand.
ACACTGTGTGATTGGAACTCAATTATGTAACTGTGTGTTTCATGGTGATTCAACTTAAAAACTTTTTTTTTGTTTTGTTTTTGGGTCACACCCAGTGATGCTCAGGGGTTACTTCTGGCTATTCGCTCAGAAGTAGCTCCTGGCAGGCATGAGGGACCATATGGGGAACCGGGGGATCGAACCGCGGTCCGTCCTAGGTTAGTGCAGGCATCTTACCTCCAGCACCACCACCCAGCCCCCAAAACTTATTATTTTTAAAAAAAGAAAAAATAGGGACTGGAGAGATAGCATGGAGGTAAAGCGTTTGCCATCCATGTAGAAGGTTCGAATGGTTCGAATCCCGGCATCCCATATGGTCCCCTGAGCCTGCCAGGAGCATACATATTGTTTGACTCAGAGCACACGCACTGAATCAAATGCACATAGTCTCCAATCATCATGCTCTTTGCTGAAGGGGACAGTGCTTCAGCTCAGTCCATAAGTTGTGACTGAACTAAAGAGGTAGGCAGCTGAACTGAACTGGATGCCACTGAGCTATTTAACCCACAATATTCAATGGCACATTTAATTAAGTAAAAAACCTATTTAAGGCTGTAAAGTCATGTAAATAAATGTTTATAAATCCTGAATCCTTATAATCAGGGGTTTTGGAGTAGAAGGATTCAAGATTTTCAACCACTTATTTACAACGCTTTACTGTCTTAAATGACTTATTCACTTTATTAAAGTTGACATTGAATACTCTGGTTAATGTGGTTTGTTACAGTATATCAAACAATCATGTATTCTAAATGTATTTATTTACTGATTCTTTAATTATTGTAGTTGTTTTGGGCATATATTTTTATTTTTTTAATTTACCAGTGACTGTCGCATTTTCCACCCCAGCTTATACTCAAGTCATTAAGTTTTCCCAGTTTTATACTTGGGTTGACTCATACTCGAGTATATAGGTAATCCTTCTGTTTTGCAGTCTCTCTGAGTAGCTTTTTTCTTTCTTCTATTTTTCTTCTCTTTCTTCCCTCTTTCTCTTTCTTTCCCTTTCATTTTTCCTTTTTCTTTCTTCTCCTTTTTTCTCTTGCTTGCTTTCTTCCTTGCTTCCTCTCTTCCTTTCTTCCTTCCCTTCAGCCTTTCTTTCTTCCTATCTTCCTTCCTTTCTTTTTTCTATCTTTCCTATCTTTCTCTTCTCTGTCTTTCTGTGTTTTTTTAATCTTTTTCTCTTTTCCTTTCTTTTTTAATTTAGAGTAGTACTTTTTAAGTTTCCTAAAACTTTAATATAAAGCAAGTTTGCTACATGAAATATGCCTATAGATTGCACACTCAGATTTGGGTG
>PVKC010018381.1:0-19701 GCA_004027635.1 Crocidura indochinensis
TCTTCCCCTTTCTTTCCTTAGTTTTCTATAATCATGTATACAAGGATATATGTACACAAACATATGCCACAAGTATGCTTTTATATCTCTATATTTAAGGTTTGGTATTTCATGTTGAACTGCTAGTCTAAATTACTGAGTAAAATATACTGAAGTGCAAAATCATTATGAGAAAGAGCATTAACTTTGGAAGAATAATAAATTCAAGGCCTCTATCCTCAATACATGCAACCTGCTTTTATTGCCATTGCTTTTATTATCTAATATATTTTCATATTATGCTAAAAGTTTCAATATGCATCATATATTGGTTTCTAAGAGTCTTATATTTAGACTTAAGGTAAGTGCTGAGAGCTGACAATTTTAGCTTGTACAATGATTATCAGTGCCTATTTAATACATTCTAGTTAAAATGACTCAATTCATTAACCAGATCACACTACCAAACACTTCCAGTTGCATTCAGGCTAGGCTCAACATTCATCATTGAAGAAATGCTCTGCTTAAATTTCTTTAGATATCTTCACAATTAGCCTCTGAATTTAACCTACCTCTGCTCTTCTGTGTATCAGATATGTTAATTTCCTTGCCAAGCCACAATTAGAAGAATAAATCATAGGCATTTTCTTCAGGAAACCTTGAATTAAATGCAAATTACTTGGTGCTTCTTATAAGTGTAATGATATTGGGAATACTTCCATGATCACTTTGTATTGTATGGATGAGAAGAGAATGACTCAAAAGTTTAATTTTACTTTAAAGCAAGTTTCCCATCTCTGAAGCTCTCTGAAGAAGTTATCAGGTCATATGTCAGGTAAAATATTATAGCCAAGATATACTGATCTCTTACAAAGATTTGTGACAACAAAAAAGGCAAAAGCCACATCAAAAAATGGGAGAGGAGGTAAACAGATAACTTTCTGATGAAGGCATTTGGATAGTCCAGTTGACATCTAAAAAGTGTTCAGTCTTAAAAATAAGTGTCACAATTCAATGACACTTTAAATATCAAATTTACCCGCCAAGAAATTGATTTTACATATATGCGAGGTTTTATATAAAGGCAATTAAATGGTTGTGCATTTTAATTCTTATAACAGAGAAACCATGCATCTAAAATCAATTCACTTAAATTAGAGTTCCAATTCATTTTCATGAAGCATTTTTATCTAGCTATTGTTTTTGGACTATAAGTCTCACTGTAAAAAGGCCTAGAATAATGAACTTAAAGGTTATATAATTTATGGTCTTTATGTGTGACATCATATTTAAAATCCTTCAACATAATACATTAACATGATATGAACAATAATACATACTGATAAGTTTTAATGAATGTCATATTTGTATCAGGGAGTTTGCATACATTTTGTTTATTTCTTAAAGTTATTTTTATAATTGTATATTAGCTTGCTTTCATTACAGATTTAAGGAGTAGCTTGATAATTTACTCAGCATATCTAAGTAGTAAGTGAGTAAAATGCTTGCACTGGAAAGCAATAAGTATCTCTTAATTAATGCATATTACCTTTCTAATGTGTCTCATTATTTTTGTTTTTCTCCACTGTATCAATCTTCTTTCCTTTGGAATGCTAAAGAGCAAACTGTGGCATATACTAGAATTAGTGAAACTAGATTAACAACTTGTGTATGCTCATCTACACAATCTAAATTGTAACTGCTTAGTATACTTAGATTACTATGCATATTTATATTAGTATGAATCTTTGAATCACTTTAATTTTCATTCATAATAGGTAGATATATGCATAAAGCCAACATTTATACTCAGGTTATATTAAATTTCTAATATATAATCCAATTATATGCACTATATGTTTTTTAATTTAACAGACTATTATTTATTTTCAGATTTTCAATTCATATTAAGTCAGAATTTCACTCTTAATGTTGATATTAATTGCAATATTAATTTATAAAAGGAAAAGGAGCTTCCTATTGTGAGACTTTTATTCTCCAAGCCTACCTCATAATCATTAATAGATCTAGAGACCTCATACTCATTAATAGATCTAGAGAGGTGTTCATAGATACTCATGAGCCAGACCTACAAACATATAAAATCAATTTAGGATCCTGTTGTTCATTGTACTTAAGAATCCCATGATTGGGGCCCGGGAGATAGCATGGAGGTAAGGCGTTTGCCTTTCATGCAAAAGGTCATCGATTCGAATCCCGGTGCCCCATATGGTCCCCCGTGCCTGCCAGGAGCAATTTCTGAGCATGGAGCCAGGAGTATCCCCTGAGCACCGCTGGGTGTGACCCAAAAACCAAAAAAAAAAAAAAAAAAAAAAAAAGAATCCCATGATTACACAGTTGGTATCCTGAAATTTATTTAATTTTAATATTTTTTCTGATTTAGCAAGAATTAGACATACCTACAGTTGTTCATTACCCACCTTTTCTTTATAAGTCATATATATATATGCTTATTGTCTTTAATAGATTTTCATGAACCAATATATTCATTTTTTGGGGGGGTGGCACACCTGATGTTGTTCAGGGGTTACTCTTGGCTCTATGTTCAGAAATCGCTCCTGGCAGGTAGGGGAACCATATAAGATGCTAGGATTTTAACCGTGTTCCCTTCTGGTTGACCCTGTGCAAGGCAAAAGCCTTACAGCTGTGCTATCGCTCCGGCTCCAATATATTCATATTTTAGCATGCAACTTTTTTCTTTCTAAACTAGTTCATGTAGCTAATATCTGCCTGTTTCTTCCTATTCTTCCACCCCTTGATTATGACTGACCTACAGAGTTCTGTTTTTTTAATATATGCAAAATAACAAAAACCAATTTATCTTCTATCCTCCTGTTTTTATCTTCAACAAAACACTGAAACCTAATAGATTTAAAGGAAACTGGGAAATAACCTCAGAAGTTTACTTAGTTGAAAATTTGTTGGATCTGTGTTTCAGATGATTCACAAAATGACCTGGCCTAATGGTTTCATCATTAGGGAAATAAGGGTGAAACCTCTGAAAAAAAAAAAAAAACTCAGTGTCAGAGTTACTTAGTTTTATTAATAACTTAGAGATCTGATTCCGAGAAATAAAACGCAGCTCAGTTTTTAAAAGTCCAGGGGAAAGAAAGAAATTAGTTGCACCTAATAGTTGCTTATAATATCATCTGTAGGTAATATAATCTTAATTTATAAACCTCCAGTAGTCTCTAGGTTACTACTATTGACTATAACAAAATAATTTGCGTGAAAGAAAATTGTTTTTTTGGGTCACACCCGGCAGTGCTCAGGGGTTACTCCTGGCTCCATGCTCAGAAATTGCTCCTGACAGGCACGGGGGACCATATGGGGCACCGGGATTCGAACTGATGACATTTTGCATGAAAGGCAAATGCCTTACCTCCATGATATCTCCCGTGCCCCGCGTGAAAGAAATTTAAGTATAATAAAAGTTGGTGAAACATTTGAAGGACAAAGCAAAATGAAATAACGGACTTAGGAGGTAGGAAATGGACCTATAAGTAGAAGGAAGCAAAATATTGACTAAGAGCTTATTTACTGTATCTATATTTATGATTTTCAAAATATGAAAGGAGACAGAGTACAATGAATAGAAGAAGGTTCATAGCTTTTCCAGATTAAGATTTTATTTCAAATTTGATGCTCTGGCTATATAATGAGATTTTAGGAAAGTCCCTGTAGTAGTAGATCTAATGCAGGAGGCCTAAATTAAATCTTTTCCACCTCCTCTGGCTCAAGCACCACAACAGGCGTAGCCTCTGAACATTACTGGATGTGGCCCCCCAAATTAAAATGAAACAAAAATGTAGAATGGTAGATGTGAGAGCAAACTGTGAGAGGATTAATTAAGCTTGAAATCACTTGATAAATTAAAAATTTAACCTTATTTAATATTTTATGTGCATAATTTCAAAGGATAACTCAAATTTACTTAAATTAAAAATTTTTTTCTTAAAATTTTTGACTCTCATTTTAGATATTTTACAAAACATATTACTGAGAAAGATTAGTAATTCACTTTTGCCACAATAAAAATGTAAAATATATTATATATATAACATATATATTATCGACCCTCTGCTACATCATCCCCCATGTAAACAAAACCTGTGAGACCTAGGAAGGCACCATGTTTGAAAAGAACCTAGCTTTTTGAGGGAGGGTCTACTATTGCAAGAACTTTACAAAGCTTCCTGTACTCACAGAGTTGTTTCAAAAGTATTATCTGTAAGAAATGAAGCTTGGAGAATAACTTGTTCTCACAGGCATTAGGACTCTGAAAATCCTTGGTCACCTGTCCATGAGACATTCAGGAAAAAAAGATGTTATAGTTATTATTATTAATATTATTAATAATTATTAACTGGGATAAAACATAAGCTAGCATTCTAAAGATTGCTCACTTTTCTTAAAGCCCTCTTTTAAAGATTACTCAGATTTAAACATCTATATGAATTCAAGTATACCTTATCTAGCCTTTTTTTGGGGAGAGGGGGCACACCCTTTTGACACTCAGGGGTTACTCCTGACTATCAGCTCAGAAATTGCCCATTGCTTGGGGGGACCATATGGAATGCAGGGAAATCAAACAGCAGCCCGTCCTAGGCTAGAGCTTACAAGGCAGATATCTTACCTCTAGCGCCAATGATCTGGCCCCTTCTTATCTAGTTTTACAGTATTTATTACTCACTTGCCTTAGAGCGTCTCTTAAAGTTTACTCAGATTTATATAAATACACCTTATTAGGAACATTTACGTAGATTCAGGTATTCTTTATATAGTCTTACAGAATAATTACTACTCTCAAATCTAGCTTAGTTGTTAGCTATGTGAAGTCATATCAAGGGTTAATATTTCAAGTTCAGTTCAGAATGCACGCACTGGAATAAGGCCAAAACAGTAAATAACATCAGTTTCTGTGCATTGACCTTGCTAGCTAAAAACCTCAGATAGCCAAAGTGGTTCAAGAGAGCAAAACTGCCCTTCATCAGAATATGCCTTGACTTATTTTCTCCTGTGCTTTTTTGGTAAATTACTTTTGTCTGAAAAAATGCCTCACCAAGAACTTGAGTATAAGTATTTCACCTTTTGCTTTGAATAAACTGAACATAGCTTGATATTAGCTTGACTCTTTGACCTCTGTCTCCCTTAGCCAACTTTGTGTACCCACCTTTCCAACAGACCCCAAAAGATTCCTTAGTGTCAGGTCTAATCAATCGTGACAATCTTCATAGCATAGTGCAATATCCTATGTACTATTAAATAATAAAAATTATAAGTAAACTACATAACATCTTGAGTAAAAAGTACTTATGATTAAAATATAATTTATTTTCCTTAGGAAAAAATAAGAAGGCCAATAATTACACTATAGTAATTCATAACCAATTCTAGGGATTCTGTCAAAATACAGAGCTGAATTTTTAATTAGAGTTGTTGATGATAATCAGGGTTTTATTCTTAGATATTAATGTGCATATAGAAGATAAAAAGAAAAGGACTAGAGAAATAAATTGAGAAGGCAGATGTTAGGAATAAAGGAAAGAGAATAGAATAAACCTCTATAAGATAACATAAAGAGACACAAATATCATAGAATCCATGCCTTCAAAATTATCTTTATTTTTTATTTCTCTTATTAGGAATTTTTGGTTTGGGGTCCAAGGATGACACTCAGAGATACACAGGGATGGTTCATTACTAACCATGAGGAAATATATGGAGTGCAAGATGAGGTGCTGTGAATCAAACTCAAGTTGTATTCATTCAAGGCAAACACTTTACACAATGAACTATCATGCTATCTCAATTATTCAATATAACAGCAATTAATATTAAGAAAATTTACATCTAAGTTATTGAAATTTATGCATATGGTATTAAAACAAGAATGTAAAGAAAAAGAAATAAGGAGATATTAAACAGCATGGTCAAGCAATATTTAACAAAAGATTTTGAAGTAAATTTGGATCAGTTTTATTTAGTTGTATTCATTTATTAATTTATATCTACATCTGGTTCTCTCTGGCTTTGCACTCAGGAATCACCCCTGATGTTGCTTGAGGACCGTATCAGATGCTAGGGATTGAACCTGAGTTGGCCAAAGGTGCCCTACCCCTACTGTATTATTGCTCTATTCCTCATTTTGTATTTAATTTGCAAAAACCAGTTAAATAAATTGGGCAAGAAAATGATCAAATACTATATTCAACATCCATCTATAATATGATTACAAGTGCATTTCTAATAAGGTTCAAAATGAAACAAAATCTATAGGGTCTCATCAAACAGTATCCTCATTTTCAGTACTTATTTTCCAGAAATAGTGACATATGAAGAAATATTGACAATCTGTGCCAATCTAAACACTAAATGAATAAATCATCATGAGAATTTTGCAGTAGACATGATACACTCCTCTATCTGACTAATATTCATTTACTAAATTTTGAGTAAAACATAGGAGAAAATACTAGGGTTTAGTCATTAGTAGAACATTCATTACATTAAATATGCCATGCTCTACTGAATAGGGCTTTAAAAATATTAATATTTTTATGCTCTTTACAATAGAACAAATTAAATTAGGAACTTTCTGCTAACCACAGCTTTAAATTTTAGTAATGAATGTCTTTAGTTCTTCAAGAGGCAGGAAGACTATTTCTCCTAGGATATAATATATTATTTAATTTATTTACTGCAAAATGTTAGATGAAAAAACTACTTGCCTTAAATTTGACTGCTATTCAGTTAAATATTGATGATGTATGTTAAATTTTAACAGGATAATCTCCCAAATGATGTAGAAATGATAATATCTGGTGATAGATTTCTGTGAGTGTTTATACTTTCCTATAAAGCTGCTTATTATTTCAAATAAAGAGTAAAGTTCAATAAAAAACTGAACAGGGAATAATATATTTTCATTATTTTAGTAAATGTATTCTTTTTAGAAGATTTATATTTAGCAGATGTCAAGCATTATACACCACATCTGTTTGCCTTTGCCTTTCTCCAACCCACAACCCAAAGGCAAAATAGTTCTCATGAGTAAATCTTTAATATCAACCTTTCTATTATGTGTAGATCCTAATAGATTTCCTTTTGGTGAAAATTTTGAGTCGAGTGCCCTAATTTAAATTGATTCTCCAGTTTGTGAGTGACAATATTGAGAAAAGCAGTGGAGAATCAGTTCTTAGGGAAACAGAAAAGGAGAATAGCTGCATTATACTTCACTATATTCTTTGGCTACTTTTAATAAAGCTAATATTTTGCTGATATTAAATCTGCATCTCTAACACCAAAATAATAAGGCCCATGTTACAAGTTATTACCTAAAGTTTTTTAAGTATAAAGAAAATGTCTCAGTGAATTCAGTTTCTAATTTCCTTTAATATTCTAAGAAAAACAAATATCTTAGAAAGTATGGCTGAAACATGGCAGAAATATAAATTATTTGGCAAATGTATCCCTTAGAATATTGTCACAGTGTGTGAAACTGCACCACTTCTATGTGCTATTAATTACTTCTATTAGTAACAAATAATTTATATCAGTCACCATTGGTGATTTTGATATATTATTTAATTTTATCATTGAAGTATTCATAAGAAGCATTAAGTTTTTAATCTTTATGCAGAGGAAAACACAAACAAGAACAGATGAGGGTAGATATTTATTAACTCCAAGTCTCAAGCTCTTTCTATTAATTTCATTTACTTTATATTTACCTAGCTATTATTTACATTTTCTTTCTTTGAAAGACAAATCAGTCCTGGCTCATAACACTAACTATGCCCCTCACCACTTTTCCATTCTTATGTTAATGTTAGTTTCATTCAGTAAATTTCTGAGGGATCAATATCCCTTAAAATAGTTCTGATAGGCTTTTGAAAAGACACTTTGCTCAGAGAAGACACTTTTCAACAACAGTCACCAGGATATAGGGAGGCAAGGTCAGTTCTTGAACTTTAAAAAAACTTTTCTTTATAGAATGTAGTTATTTTGAATTAAGAGCATTGAACCTTCTAGAAATATAGAAGTCGTTGCTGTTTCCTGAATGTTCTCATCCCTATTCACACAAGTGATTGCAATGAAGGCTTAGACTTTTTATCCCATTTCTATTCAGAGAAGTCACTACAGCTTATTCTTTTAGTGAACTGGAAAATTATTATTTGGAGTTATCATTATCAGGCTTAATAGAAAGTGTATCTTTGCTATTAGGAAACATATTTTATCCTTTCATCATGTTTAAACTCCCAACTTATTCTCAATGCTCAGGTCCCTTTGCACATATATAAGCCCTTGTTTTCTCCAATTTAGAAATACAGTCATGAAATCTCCATAATCATATTCTAAACTGAAGGATGTTTATCCAATTAATCTGTTTATGTTAATGTTTATCTGTCCGGTCTCAAAAAAACAGAGGGCAGTAGGAGAATTTTTCCTCTGTGCCCTAATATTCTTCTAGAAATGGTTTGGCTTGGTAATGAAAATGTTGGGAAGTAAGGAGCCAATATAAGAGAGAGCTGGAAAGAGGCTCATGGCACATTAGTATTTGGTGGGTAGGGAAATTTAACCCTGGAAAATACATACATTATAAGACGAAATAAAAGTAAGTTAAAAATTTATTGTCATCAGGTTGCTGTTAATCACTACTTAACTGGGAATGGAATCTGTTCTGAAAGTTGGCAAACATAGAGTAATTTCCCTTCTGTTGCAGGAATGGGTATATAAGTATTATATAAAGTAGAAAAATGATTTTAAAGTTAAATGGTAAAGTATAATACAATATAAGAATAAGTGAATCAAGAAATTTATTTCTTAATGAAATGCAAAGATTAGCTAGACCAAAACCAGTTAGATGTAACATTCTTAGAAAAATGAACATCTTTGCTTTCTACATAGATCTAACAATTAATCAAAATTGCTTACAGAAATTAGTTAATATCCATGCATGTAAAATATCAGAAACAAGCCGGACATTAATGGAGTTGTACACTAATTTGGGAAGATCTTTTATTTATTTATTTATTTTTGGGTCACACCCATCAGCGCTAAGGGGTTACTCCTGGTTCTATGCTCAGAAATTGCTCATGGCAGGCTTGGGGGACCATATGGGATGCCGGGATTCGAACCACTGTCCTGCATGCAAGGCAAACACACTACCTCCATGCTATCTCTCCAGCTCCAGGGAAGATCTTAATTCACTTTCTTCAAAGACCCCCTTGCTAACTTGTCACCTTTAAAAGGCTTACTTCTCTTTCAACTGATCTTAACCGTTATAAAGGCAAGAAACCTATTATTAAAATATAGTAATAATTTCAACTATTATAGCATAAAACAATTCTTTTTTTTTTTTTTTTTGGTTTTTGGGTCACACCCGGTGACGTTCAGGGGTTACTCCTGGCTATTCACTCAGAAGTCGCTTCTGGCAGGCACGGGGGGACCATATGGGGAACCGGGGGATCGAACCGCAGTCCATCCTAGGTTAGCGCAGGCAAGGCAGGCATCTTACCTCCAGTGCCACGGCCCGGCCCCTATAAAACAATTCTTAATTAGGAACAGTGGCCAACATAGCATCTGTCTTCTTGAAAACTGGGATTCTTTTAGGACAACCCTGCATACAAACTTGCACCCATATGTTAACAAATAAGAGCCCATCTAATGAAAATGTTGAGAATGTGGAAGAAATAACACCTGCTAAATACAATGCTTGTAACAGAACATAGTGGTTGGCTTAGATATACATATTTCCTCTAGCTACTAGCTCTAGATAAATCAAGATTAATGAATAAAATTGCAAATTATAATATTTCATTGGAGAAATAGTCATATGTACAATTTCTGATAAACATTTTCAGTAGTTAATTCAGAAAAAAAATAAATAAGCACCCCCAGCCATTTCTTTCTTTTCTTTTTTGTTTTTTGTTTTTGTTTTTGGGTCACACCCGGTGATGCTCAGGGTTTGCTCCTGGCTGTGTCCTTGGTAATCACTCCTGACTTACAGGACCATATGAGACACTGGGGATCCACACAATGCCCACCTCCCAATTTCTTATCTTGCACTTTAAATTCAGCTTAAAGGAGATTTTATGGAGGTGAGGGGGAGAGAAACACAGACATAAAGTGGTAATTTCCTTGAAGAGATTAACTGGAAAATTTCCCTTTTTTATAGGAACTTATTTTATTATTAACTGTCAATTGTGCATTATGTACTTATGTTCAATTAGCTTTTATGATAATATGTCTATTCTAAAATTCCATTCACCTCATGTAGCATTATCTATAATTATACACATGTGTTTAATACCTATTATAGATTAATATAGGTCATGTCTTATTGTAGATGATTGGGCAATAACTAAAAATACAGTACAATGGGTAGGGTGTTTGTTTTGTATGCAACTGACCTGGATTCAATACCTGTCACCTTATATTAATCCTGGAACTTTGATCGGATTTATCTATGAATACAGAGCTAGCTGTGTGCCTTGAGCACAGCCAGGCATGGCCTCCAAACCAAAGCAGACAAAACTCATATGTGTTGCAAAAAGAAAATGTGGTATGATCCACAATTTATTCTTCTTTAAAAAAGACGTTGGTAATATGACAACACACAAATCAATCTTGTAAAAAAAAACCCTTGAATTAAATGAATAGGACTGAGTTTAGATTATATATATAAAATAGTGAATTTATAGATGCCAAATTAAGAATGGTAATTTCCTTAGTTGGAAGAAGGGAAATATGAAGAGTTCTTATTAAAGAGAATAACATTCTGTAATATAAAATAAAAATCCTAGATATGTATTTCTGTGTGCTCTAATAACAATACTTCATTGTGCAGGTAAGTATTTGTTATGAGCTTACTTATCAAGTTAAATATCACTACCATAATAAAATGTAGGGAACTACATGGCAGAAAGAACCATTAACTACTCAAAAAAAATTAACAAAAAATTAAAATAAACCTTTAGGTACTTGCTGTTTATTTTTTAGTGACTTTGACCATAATACAAATGCAAATAATAGTTTAACTTCATTGTTAATTTATAAAGTGATATTTGAAAATATTATATATATATATATATATGCATAATTTTTTCCTGAGCCACACATGTCAGTATTTGTGACTTTCTCCTTGTTCAGTGCTCCAGAATCACTCCAGTGGTGCTTGGGGAGGATAGGTAGTGCTGTGATTTGAAATTGGGGCAAATGGAATTTAATAGCTCACCCTATATATTCTTTTATCAAGATTTTTGTAATCAATGTAATTCAAAGGAAAAGCATGTAGAGTTCTTTCACAAGTTAATGGAGTTTAGCCTGTGTTTTTGGGGGATCTTTTCGTAAATTTCCCCAAATAGTAGATCTATCACTGGAATTCCTTCTCGGAAGATATGTAACTATTTATCACCGTACTTTTCCATTTGTGATCAACTTCATGGATATTTCATAAGCTGAATTATCCCTGTGCTTTAATGCCAAACGTGTTTATTGACAGTGGTTGACAGTGATTAAAAAATCAGAAATTTAGAGCATTTTGATCATAGAATGACTTTCATTAAAAAGACATACATATTTATCACTTTTGAAAACCAGTGCTTCTTTTAGCTTTGTTCCCCATCTTTTAACATAATAATCAATGAATTACTAAAATATGTTCTAATAAAATTCGATTTTGACTGGTACCAATATAAAACATAATTAAGAGTTGCATTTTGGGTTTCTAGAAGGACTCTTCCCATTTTGGGCATATTTCATTTTTACCCCATTTTATTACTTTTCTCTTCTTCAAACAAAACCACATAACCTTAACTATCTAGTCCTGCCTCCCAATTAGAGGGGAATAATGGAGGTACCATGACCAAACAGTTGAAAGATCACTAAGTAGTAAGTTAGGCACAGAGGGGACCACTCATTCTAGCAGAGCGGGGAGTGAGGGTGGAAGCTATGGGAGGCAGGACGGGAACAGAGGTGGAGTGAGGACAATTCAGTGGTGGGAATTCTCCTTATTCAATGTTAATATGTATCTAAAATATTACTGTGAACGATATGTAAGCCACTATGATTAAAATTAAAATTATTTTAAAAAAACCATTCTGAATAGTCACTGATCTTGCTATGAATCATGGCATCTTCCATGTAATTGGTATCAACAGGTCTCTTCTACATATTAGTGACTGAATGCTAATCTCCAGCACATACACAATTTTAGGTGCACTCACATTGCCACCGTTGATAATGCTTGCTTGTGCTTGCTGATGATTACTTATGTTCTGACCTATCTGCATTTTTCCTTCGAGAAAGTAAAATTACCATTGATTTCTTTGTTTTATACTTTTCTTAATATAGATTACTCTTGAGTTACTTTATTGGTTTTTTACAACATGATTCACAAGAGGAAAAGATACTGTTTCATAAACTTTAAAATCAGTGGTATAAGTGTGGTGATGGGGAAAGAGAAATTAAGAGGGAGACATTTTTTTCTCATCATATTATATATGGTATATGATTAATTATTTCAGGAAAAATATAAAAATATTCCATGCTAAAGATGTAAATAAGGTGTGATTATGTATGATGTCTTGTGCATATACTTGTGCATGTGTATGCATCAGCATTGTTTGTTTTTAATCTTACATTGTTTTTTGCTGAATTAATGATATAAATTTTTAATAAATTTACTCATATCGAATGTAGAGAGGTTAATGTTTTATAGACATAGTATAGATATAAATAATATAATTTATATTACCAGCAACAATGAAACAAAATTTTCCTCTTTCATATGTTGAAAGTTTCCATGGGAAACAAATGTAATAAAACTAAGCTGATATCTATGCTTTTAAAAGTATCTTAGGACACTACACCATATTGTTCACAGTTTACACTATGTAAGGGTTTATTTAAAATGATGAAAATCATTGATTTTTCAGTTGAATCAGTGATTTATCTAAATCACTCATTTGAGAATGGTTCAACAATGATCTTTAAAAAAACTACTGAAAGACCTTTCAACTCTACATTTCTATTTTAAGTTAATGCTATTTTAAAAACAAAGCACATTATACTTATCATACCAATTCAGTAAATACCAAGGAAATATAACCTGATCATTTTCATTCTGTTTACATATATAGTTTATATATTCAATTTATATATATGCATATATAGTTTTGGAGTCACACCTGAAAATATTCAGGGTTTACTCATGGTTCTGCACTCAGGAATCCTAATGGTGTAAGGGACCCTACAGGATGCTGGAGGTCAAACCTTACTTGGCCACATACAAGATAAGAGCCCTATCAGTACTTTCACTTTGGACTTATTAATATTTCCAGTGACACTGGATACTACAATATATTTCTTTCATTGTCTAGAATTACAATTCACCTGGAAAATATGTAATTTCATACATTGTTCAAAGTGTTACACTACTAGTATTGGCATTTCTAATTTTTTTTGAAATATAAGGAAACAGAAGGTAGCCAAAATGAACACTGACTTTTGGAATCCTGGAGAAAACTGTGCTTCTGTTATGATTTTATATTTTTTTAATTCAAGCTGTAGGCAAGGTAGAACATGTTTATGGAAAACATTTCTTTCTTTTTCAGCTTTAAATTCATTCATGACTAGAATTATAAAATATGTTAAAGAAAATGTGTGAAGAACTCAGCAGGAAATTGAGTGCAGGGAAATCTTCAATAAGATGACCACAGTAGCAGATTCAACAAACACAAAAAAAAACAAAGAAATGGTGCTAAATCAAAATAAAATGTTCTGCTTAGCAAATAAATGACAAACTATAATAAAAAAAGACTGATGAGTGGGGGAACATATTTTCATAGATAAAGAACTGATATGCATGATCTCTAAAGCTCTTATAAAACTCAGCAAAAAAAGAAATTCAATAATGTTCTGTATAAGTGGGAAAAGAAATGAACAATTTCCAAAAACTGGCATGCAGCTGACCAATAGGCATACTAAGAAATGATCAGCTTCATTCTTGTAATAGCAATACAAACCAAAACAACAATTATATATTATCTCACAACTGTGAGAATGGCACATATAAATTTGTCTGATAATAACCAGGTTCATCAGGGCTGTAGTGTGAAAGCAATTCTCATCAATGGTTGTTGTTAATGTAATCTGATCCAACCTCAGTGGAATGCAATATTAGGATCTACTAAAAATAATGATATTTAAAAATGATATTAAATACCAGAAAAATCCAGTGATTCCACTTATTGATATCACCCCCCAAAACAAAAACATTAATTTGTAAAGATACATGCACAACTATATAAATTGTTACATGCAGTATAATTGACAAATAAATGGAAGCAAACCAAATGCCCCCAAACAGATGAATGAATAAAAGAATTGTGTTAAGTATACACATAAAGGAAAACTATGCACCTCTAACGAGGAAAACTATCATGCAATTTCTGTAAAATCTATAAAATTATAGAGTATTTTGCTGGGTGGAGTCAGTCAGAAAGAAGGTGATAACTATAGAATACTTTCAATATGTCAGTCCTAATGTTACATGGGAATATACCAACATGATGAGAATAATAGAGATAAAATTATGAAAAAAACCATAAGAAATATTACTTACCCACAGATCAACTGAATTACACTTAGAGGTCATTGCTTTTACCCCAAGTATACTGGAGTTCAAACATAATTTTTTCCAGTAAGTGAGTGGCACTTGGCTCAGAACCTTGCAATTTTCTATTTCTATTTCATCACCTAGTAAAATGTTCTGTATATTTCTATTGTGAGAAGTAAATACAGTTATGGGTAGATCCTAAATTAAATTTCACTATAATCTGCTTTTATATCAATGTTTTAATGTTGATACTAATGTTTTTGCTAAAATATGTGTATAATACGGATATCAGTATTTAGAAATTTTATATGTAGGTACACATAATATATGAAAATTATATATCCAGTTAATAGAAATTTCTATATATTAAGAAATGTTACTCTTAATTGTATTACAAATAATAATATCAATTCAATGTTTCACCATCTTTAGCTTCACCTATTTGCTTCAGTATTTGGTATTGAGTATTTTCTGTTCAGATCTAAATATCCAAAGAAACCTTACCTAACTATATGATGAAATTTAAAGCTAAGTCTGGTTGAATGTGCAGCTCCTATGCAGCACTCAAGGTTTTCTCTCTCCTTAAATGGCTTAGCATCTCCACAGTCATTCAACTTCAAAGATGTTCTTCCCTAGTACTCTGTGACTTAAATTCCAAACCATCAACATACTTTACAAATCCTGTCCCCAAAATGATGCCTCTGACTGTAACCAGTTTAACTGACATTCCTTGCTCCTGCCTACAGCAGTGGCTATGATTGTGTTTTTCCCTGCCCAAAGGCTTTTATTCTATCTCCATTTATTAAATTCCTCTCCCATGCATACTCTGTTGTGTCTCCTTTGGAAGCTTCCCCGAAGTTATCAATTAGAATTAATTGTTCACCTATCCATGCTCCTGAAAATGCATATGTAAAACTAAAAGTAAATAAACACAATTAGAATTCAGTCAAGTAGGTGCTTTGCATAAATGCCTTCGGTGTGTAAGGGGTAGTAGACCACATACACTTCTGAATGCATTGCTACTGGCACAGTGCCCAGCATAGTGAATTATCAGAGGCTTCAATATAGATTAGGGACATCATCTCCCTTATTCACTGGGGCATTTGAGATAGGCATTATCTAATATGTTAGAAGCAAAGCCTCTTTATTGTTTAGTCCTAGAATCAGAAAGTGCTTATAATTTGTACAAATATGTCAAAGTATATACAACTTTCTAAAAGATTATTTTCCTCATCTATCCAAAAGGCATTAATTATAACTTCTTCATAGAAAAAACAATAAATGCATGGATTGCAATAGATAATAAAAACCAAGAATTATTCTCTTTAACATGATCAGAAAATCATTATATTTCTGGAAATAATAATAATAAACTAAACAACCAGACAGATGACTATATTGAAAAACAGAGAGTTCAGGACTGAGGATCTGTGTATCTGTGGGGTAACTTTTTACTGTCCAAAGTGGGACAAATACTTTTATATTTTATCCACAATTTTGTTCACTTAATAACTTTGCTTTTTCTCTCATCAAGGTGTTTGTAATAAGTCTAGATATCTGGGGCATAGTGATAGTACAGCAGAGAGGGCATGTGCACACTGCCAACATGGATTCCATCTATAGCATTCCATATGATTCTGTGAGCACACCAGGAGTGGTCCCTGAGTGCAGAGCCAGGAATAATACCTGAGCACTGATGGGTGTGCTCTAAAAACAAGAGTTATTTACATGAGAGTAGTTAGTCTGTGTTATCATTGTTACCTACCACATTTTTCTCACCTTCCCATTTTGTCGTTTTCCCTGGCAGAATACTATAAAAATGGGAAAGATGGTTGTGAGGCATACAAACGAGGAAAGGCCTACATAGAAAGAATAATGTCTATCATTAGCTGGGAATGTCAAACCTTTTATCCTGCATTTCTATTTAATTATTACCAGCCACAATTATGCGTGCTAATCATATGGATGGGCTTAGAAGGTGTTATGCTTAATGAAATGAGTCCAATGTAGAAAGGCAGAAAAATAATCTCATCCTATGCAAAAATAAAGAGCATTAATGAAAAGGCTTTTCTCAAAGAAGAAATAAAGATGGACAAAATAATAAGCTCCCTATCATGAATCATCAGGGAGATACAAATCAAAATGGCAATGAAAAACCATTTCACACCGCAAAAACTGGCACATATTATGAAGAACGAGAACAACCAGTGCTGGTGTGGATGCGGGGAAACAGGGACTCTCATTCACTGTAGTGGGAATGATATTAGTCCTGTCTTTCTGGAAAACAATATTTTAAAAAACTAGAAATTAAGCTTTTAAATGCTCCAGCAATACCATTTTTAGGGGTAAACTCTAGGAACCCAAAAGACAATGCAGAACTCTCTGCATTATGTTCATCACAACACTATAATAGCCACAATCTGAAAACAATAAAGTGCCCAAGAACAGATCGGTGGCTAAAGAAACTGTAGTATATGTACACAATAGAAGATTATGCAGCAATTATGAAAAATAAAATCAAATAATTTGCTTATACTTAGATGGATATAGAGACTATTATGCTTAATGAAATGAGTAGAGGGAGAGGAATAATCACTCACTCATTTGTGAATCTATGACAAAAGAAAAGAATGTGGTATTAATATCCAGAAACAATAAAGATGAGAACCAAAGGACTAGTCCCTGGTAGGAACCTTGCCACAAATAGTGGAACAGTGCATTTAGAGTAGAAAAGGGATCATTTTGGCAATGAATGGTAGTTGGAACTGATCACTCTGGACAAAATCAGGATGTAGAAGGGGATAAAGTAATAAGCTTGATACATATCCCTTCTTTAACAATAATGCAATCACAATGTCAAAACGGATAAAAAGGAAAAGAGAGGGGGGATATAGAGGGAGTTAGAGAGAGAAGAAAATGTCTACCAAGTGGTGTCAGAGAAGAGGGTGGCAGAGAGTGGGAGGAAAACTGAGGACATTATTGTCAGAAAATATGCACTGGTGAAAATTGCATGACTAAAACTCAATCATGAACAATTTTGTAACCATAGTGCTTAAATAATTATTTAAAAAACAAATGTAGAAAGGCAAATGTCACACAATTTCTTCATTTGATCAAACACATAAAGAAAATATAATTGAATTAAATACAAACCAAAAATACACGTTTAGATTTAAAGAGGAAACTCTTTTGAGTCAATCTATAATTTTCTAAGATGTATTATCCTTATGATATATAACAATGTATTTAAGGGAGATGAATGTGGCAATGGGAACACAGTTTTGTAGGTTCTAGAACTTGGTAACGTAATAGAATTGTGTTTGTAAAATAGATTAAAGTATGTCAGAAGAAGATTTATAAGAGCAAAAACTGATGGTACTGGGTTTTCAAAAAATTTACCAAGAAAGAAAGACTGGAAAGCAATGGATAGATAGAGAAGACAAACTTTTTTGCATGATAAGCAAAAAACCTCTGTATTATCAATATTTTTGGTACTCAGTTGGTACCATAACTAATTAAACATGGAAAATATATTATCATTTTACTTTGAAAAGTTAAATTACATATAATTTAATACATATAATATAGAATCACATAATATACACTATATAACATTATATAATCATATAATAATATATTATAATTATATGACATATACTTATATATATAAATATATATATACATATATATATATATATATATTAGTTTTGTTCTGGGGCTATACCTGGTAGTGCAAGGGGTTACTTCTGGCAGTCTTAGGAGACCATATAAGATGTCAGGTATCAAATATGCGTTGGCCATGTGCAAGGCAAACACCGTAGCCACTGTGCTATTGTTTCAGCCCCAACTTTTTATGTGATTTTTAAAATAAATACAAGTCAAACAAGCATAATTGCATTTCAGCCAGTGTTTTAAAAATTATCTGGGCAGGAGACTACCTTAGCACACTAATTGACTTCTTGGTGAACATATCAAATAAACACTTAGGGTGATTTATTATTATTTTATTATTATTATTATTATTGATTTATCCTGACTTGCAATACCCCAAAATTTTCAGGAGTATAACTTTCTGCTGCTACTTCTGTATGTTACTAAGACACAATACTACCAATAAAGTCACAGTACTGTCTTAGTGTCAAATAAAAAAGATCCTTTATCTGTTTTTTCTGAACACTCTTTTGTTGTTGTTGTTTTTCATTTTTGGTTTCTGGGACACATCTTGTAACCCTCAGGGGTTACTTCTGGCTATGTGCTCAGAAATTGCCCCTGGCTTGGGGGATCCTATACGGGGGATTGAATCACAGTTTGTCCTAGGTTAATGTGTGCAATGTTTCTTGAGCCACTACTCTGATACCTGGACACTCTTGTTTTCTGATAGTTAATAAACCTATAGTTAACAACACATTCAAAGAGTTAAATAATTTTGTTGATTTTCTTCAATTTGTTTACTTTAGTAATTTACCTTCAACATAAATGAAACTATTATTATTTTTTCCCTTCCTTAATTCACATAGCATAATGTCCTGAATTCTACCTTCCCCCCAAATCACCATTTCATAAATTTTAAGCACTTATTGAATTATTTTTTTTTTAATTTTTAATTTTTTTTTTGGGTCATCCCGGCAGTGCTTAGGGGTTACTCCTGGCTCCATGCTCAGAAATTGCTCCTGGCAGGCACGGGGGACCATATGGGGCACAGGGATTTGAACCGATGACCTTTTACATGAAAGGCAAATGCCTTACCTCCATGCTATCTCCCGGCCCCCCCCCGCCCAATGCACGTGGGGCCTAATCTGCCTGGTGATTGGGAGCCCAGAGACTTTTAAAAAAGTCCACCATGCGGCCTGCTCCTTTCTGTTTCTTCTCTGCTCACCGGGCCAACAAAGATCTAAGACTGCAAATGCCCTGGGACCCACCCTCGGTAAGAAGGACCCGCCCAATGCACGTGGGGCCTAATCTGCCTGGTGATTGGGAGCCCAGAGACTTTTAAAAAAGCCCACCATGCGGCCTGCTCCTTTCTGTTTCTTCTCTGCTGACCGGGCCAACAAACATCTAAGACTGCAAACGCTCCAAGA
>PVKC010018382.1:0-19736 GCA_004027635.1 Crocidura indochinensis
CCAAAGGCTTTTTTGTTAAGCAGAGATTTTGAAATAATTAAATTTTTTTCAATAATTAAAATGTTAAAGAATTAAAGATTTATTCTAAGTCATGCTGGTTTTGAGGCTGGTATCTCCAAAGACTGTTTGGAGCCAGGACAAGTCACTTCTTATGCCTCTATCCTATCAGCCATGCTCACTAGACAGAGCCTTCTGCCATGTCTTTGCCAGCAATTGTCCAGCACCATTGACGCATCTCGAGAAAAAGCATTATTCGCAGCAAAAACTCATGTATTATCCATCAACAGACTCCTACGGGGGTGGTGGACAGGACAAGCCCTCTGTTCTGTTGAAGCTCTGGTAGCTGTATGCACAGACCTGATTCCTGCTATGCTAATAGACCTGTTGCTATGCTAATGGCCCAACTTCATCACTTTCCCACTAATCTCTGCAGAAACCTCAAGCTACCAAAAACTCCAGATATGCAGATTTTGTGGCTGACTTCTGAAGGAACTGTTTTGAGGGGGTTGGGGGAGCACTTCCCCCTGCCATGAGACATGCCATGTGGCCAAGCAATATCTATGTAATTTTAGTACTGAATTCTAATTAGGAATACATCAAATTAGGTGTGAAATTATCACATAAGTCACATAAACTCAACAAAACTAACAATAGAATTCTAAACTAGCAATAAACAGCTTAGTAAACCTTCAAACTATAACATATTACCCCATTGTGAGATATGGCACATTTTACAAATTTTCTTTTAATGAAGTTTTTTGAAAGCCCATTACCATTTAGTTGTACTAAGAATATCCCATAAATTATTCATACCTGCAAAGGGACAGACTTTGGGGAAATTAGGAAACTGGTGACAATGGTGGTGGGAATCCTACATTGGTGTTGAAACATTGAAAGCCATTAATAACTATTCTGAGCAACTTTGTAAACCAAGGTGTTTCAAATAAAGAAATTTAATTTAAAAAGATATATTAATTCTTCATATGATACAAACAAAAATATAACTTCAAAATTATGGAGTGAAAGCTAGCAGAAGTAGAGACACAATCACATTTATAATCAGAGTTAAATATTTTAATATTTCTCACAAACCTTAAAATCATATAAAGAATATTATAAAATTGTGGAAGGTCAGATTAATACTAACAGCCTCATCTAATTTAAATTTATAAATGAAAATAAAAGAAAAACACAATAGTGGTCAGGTATACATTGAACATCCTCCAAACAGATAAAAATGCTTTCTTACTGAGTGTAGATCCCTGCTCAGAGACCAGATTCAATTTTGTGACATTTATATTATAAGGACTATCTCATGTTCCCATTTAGGGAGAATTTGCATAATGAAATTTCCTATCTCAACTAATTTCCAAGTCACTAGTTGTAAACTAATTATAAAACTGTAGTTTTTGAATCTGGGTCTTCCACACAAACAATTCGTTCATATTCATGACATAGGTAAAATATGGATGCATAGGCCTGCTGTGGCACTGTGATTGTGAATGGTTATGAATGGCTGTGTGATACCATTGGGGAAAAAATTCCCTGAGAAAAGAACAAAGGTACAATAATTCAGGTATTTAAGAGCTTGAGGGAAGGTCATAATGATAAGGACAAAAGAAGTTGATGGATTTTACTGGGGACTATTAATGCATTAGACAAAGAATAAATGATTATGATTAATTACACATTTAAAAGGCAAAAAGCCTAAGATTTAGTCATTTCCACAGCAGCATAAAACAGAATAATTCTTTATCAGAATACATACTATCTTACCCTCACACCTTATAAAAAAAGAAGAAGACCTGTTTGGAAACATATAAAGGAATGTTTATTTCTAGGGATCAGAAATGCTAAGATACAGGTTGCATTATATTAAAAATTATATTAAAATGCTAAGATACAGATTGCGTTACATTAAAAATTTTATTTCAACCTAAGTTCAGCTCTTTACTTGGTTATTTTGTTAAGCTATTGGAATTTTTATCAAGAAGTGCAATTGGAAACTATAAAAACATCTATTTGGGCTAATATTTTCAAGAACCTTAATATCATGCATCCCATCATGCAGCCTTCTCAATTTGCAGAAACGGGGACTCCTTTTAACAAGTGTCCAATACCCTGCATTAGCTTAGAGTTGATACAGAATCTTACCTCTTACAAGGCAAGATGCATCATCTCCACTTTTCTCCAATGACTTTCTATGTTTTCTCCTAACCTAAAAAGTTCTTCATAACATAATTTATGAGAAAGTATTGAATAGACAAAGATAAGATAAGAAATGCTGAATGTGGGGAATAGGGTTGTGCTGAAGTGGTTCTATCTCTAGCATATTGGCAAGCAGAAAGTAGGAAAATATTTATGAGACTGGGTCCTGGATATGTTAGATCAAGGTAGGCAGAATGTGAAGTTTATTGCTCTGGGCACACCCTCCGATGATACTATACTTGAAATTCTGCCAAGTATTCTGGAAAAGAGTGCTCTTACAGGTTGAGCTGTAGGAAAATGTGATGACATAGTATAACTAAGCAAGTGTTAGAAACTCCACACATACACTTTTTCTAAATTCTTGCTCCCACTGGTTTTTCCTTAACTTTTTAATGTACAATTACATATTTTTCTGTATTCTGTTTAACCATATACTAATAGTAACTTATGAACTACTGGAAGAGAATAGTCTTCTGGAAGATTTTTGAAGGCTGGCACATAAGTGTATCATTTCAAAATTATAATCAAAAGAAAACTACTATCATCAAACCTGACAGCAGTAGGACAGCTCCAGGACTGAACTTCTTAATTCCCATTATAAAATTTATCTTCTTCCCACCCACTGTAAATCCAAACTAAAGCCTGAGAAAGACCTTTTGGAGGGACAATTAGAAAACCTTCTTCTTAGGTAGTCAGTCTCTGAAAAACCTGTTTTTCTTGTGCTAATTTTAACGAGCAATCAGATCTTAGATTCATAACAATTCATTAAATAACATATATCAGAACTATCTTATCAAAAAAGCAGATAAGGAATCAGGGACAAAAGACTAAAGGAGGATGCAAATTAAAGGAGAAAGTTTTGATTAACAAAAAACAACAATTAAATAAGTGTGATCAAATTCTGTGACCATAAGAAATCTTGTAATACTTAGGAAAAATATCACACTTTATTTTTGGGGCCACACCCACCAGCCTCAGGAGTTACTCCCAGCTCTGTACTCCCTGTAATACTCCAGGCCTCAAATATAAAATAAAATAAAATAAAATAAAGAGTATATTTATTTCAGGTAATAAATTCAGCTATAGCTAAATACTGATGAGATGAACACAGAATTAATTCACTTAATAAAAGAAGCATCAGTATTATTGAAGCATTTAGCTTAATACTAAATTTGTAAGAGTCAATAAAAATGGTGTTATATCAATACTATTAATACTATAATAATACTATCATCTCAAATACACTTTCTTTGAAAAGGTATAATTTTGTAAAATTTGAATACTTTTTTTTATTTGTAAGAGTCAATAAAAATGGTGTTATATCAATACTATTAATACTATAACAATACTATCATCTCAAATACACTTCCTTTGAAAAGGTATAATTTTGTAAAATTTGAATACTTTATATTAGCAGGGAAGATAAAAATTAGAAATAATAAAATCAAAGTAGCATCATTTTTTAAGCTAGGGGTAATTTATAATTTTTGTCATAAGGATTAGAAAGATGATTAACTGTAGCATCCCAAAGATTAAGTTGGATAGTATGCAATAAAGATAGTGTTCAAATCTCTAAAACCCAAACACAGTGGCTACTAACCACAAATGGATACTTTAATTAATGTTGTTTAAACTTAGGTTTAAAAATTAGCTGCTCAGTTTTCTAGCCACATTTCAAATTCTCAATAACTATATTTAACTAGTGATATATATATATATATATATATATATATATATATATAATGTAGATATAGTGTAGATATTTGAGGTGACTAGAGATAGTATAGTGCACTGGCAGGGCATTTGCCTTGCACATGTCTGACCAAGGTGCAGAGCCAGAAATAAACCTTAAGCAATGCTTGGCCCCCTAAATTCAAAATAAAATAAAATGACAACTTATTCTGATAGGAAGTTACAATGAACAAGGTTTGATAAATGACAGATTTAGAAGGCTGTTTGTTTTAAATTATAATTCTTTCCTTAATCTGAGCAAAATTTACACTCAGAATTTATTGAACAAAGGAGAGACAGTCTCATGAAAAAGAAACTGGCAATATCAGAACAATATAAAATACAATAAGCTCCATAGTCATTTCCCAAAAAAAGCATAATAACCAGTCACTCATGTGCTGCAAAAAGGGGGAATAAATATGCTTTTCTGGCATTTTGAGGGTTCTGATGCACGATATCTAACTGTGAAATGATGTCAAGGACCAGAAGTATCATCACAATCCTCATGATGCTTGAGAATATATGTGTGCCAAGAATAGATGGAATAATAACCCAATAATAGCTATGGCTTGCTGGGTCCACAGACTTCAGTCTTCATCAGCATAGCTGAAATGAAGATTTGGTAATTGAACAAAATCTTGTATTATCTCCCTGGTCTGCTGTGTATGAACAAGTGAAATGGTAGATGACCAAAAGAAAACCCCTGAAAGAGTTTCTTGGTCAAGACAATAAATTAAAAAAATATAGCATCCTAGATGTAATGGTAGAAATCAGCACTATCTTAAAGACTGCAGCGACAGGCTGCATTAATGTAGTCCCATTATTTCTTAATTTAGCCCAGCAAATTGGCCCCTACACAGATCAGATAGATCCTGAAAGATTACATGAAACTAAAAACTTAATCAAATAATAAACTCTATTGTGGCTGCTGTATTAGATCAATGTAGATAAAATAGAATAATATGAATATATTTGAGGTCACTGATTTGGCAAATGCATATTTTTATATTGCTATCAGAAGGTAAACCAGAAAAAGTAGCATTCATGTATGATGCACAGTATTTTATTTTATTTTATTGTGGGGATCCACCCTTGATGGTACTTAGGGATTACTCCTGCCTCTGTATCAGGAATTACACCTAGCAAGCTTAGGAGAACCATACGGGATGCCAGGGACTGAACCCAGGTTGGCCTTGTTCAAGGCAAATGTCCTATCTGCTGTATAATTTCTCTGGGCCCAAGTGCAAAGCATTCTTCACAGTATTTTTTTGAGGAATTGTATTAACTTCTACCATCTGTCATATAATACCACTAAAGGATCTAAACCATCTGGACTTTCTGCAGAAAACTGCATTGATCTACCATATGGATGACAGCACATTAATTAGACCAGATAAACAGAAACAGAAAAATATATTGCAGCCTATAGTGATTCCCACATGCTGAAAAGAATTGGTTATAAATGGTACAAGGATTCAAGTGACCACAACACAAATAATATAATTAGGACTTTTCTGTTTATGACATACCATGACAATTTTTCTTACAAAATTGGAACAAAGTATCGCATCTTGTCCTTACCACCATGAACAGAAAAGCATGATTAATATTTCATGACATTCTTTTTTGGTTTTGTTTTGTTTTTATTTGGGGGCCACACCTGGATGTGCTCAAGGGTTATTTCTAGCTCTACACTTGGGAATAATTCCTGGTGGACTCAGGGAACCATATAAGATGCTAGGGATCAAAACCTGGGTTGGTTGAATGCTAGGCAAATGCCTGCCCGCTGTAATATCTCTTCAGTCTCTATCATCTTGTATTCCACACTTGAGAACACTCATCTAATTTATCTCTCAACCTACCTGGTTGAGTCACAGATTTTTAAGTGGAGCTCACTGCAAACACAAATTTCTATGGAAGTTACAGAACAAGGAATTATATAACTGGGCCAGAATGATAGTTCTGTAAAGAGCTATCTCTTATGTACTTTAAGGCATAAAATTAGCTATTTGGTAATGAATTGATGCTTTTTAAGAGGTTTCCTATTCTTATATACTGAACCAGCAATGGAAGACTTGAAACTGGAAGGCCAAAGAGATAGTATAGAACGTAAGGCACTTGCCTCACATAATCTTGACTTGTGTTTGATTTCCTAAACACAACCAGGAGTATTCCTGATAATGTAGCAAGAATGTGAGCACTGTTGGCTACAGCCCCCAAACAAAACAAAGCAAAAATAATTTTTTAATCATTAATGTAGGTGGATCTAAATTATACAAAATTTAAAATATATTGATAAAGAAGGCATATACAATAAGTCTCAGCATACAAATCTCCACTTAAGAGTCAGATTCCAAGAAAATATTCCCTAAAGTCATCTGATAGTGTACATATATAAATGCTAAATTTTTGTTTGTTTTGGGGCCACACCCGGCGGTGCTCAGGGGTTACTCCTGGCTATCTGCTCAGAAATAGCTCCTGGACACCAGGATTCGAACCAACCACCTTAGGTCATGGTCGGCTGCTTGCAAAGCAAACACCGCTGTGCTATCTCTCTGGCCCCAAAGCTAAATTTTTTTCCAAAAAATTTTTTAAGAATTTTTTACTATTTTATATCTATTATAAATTTTATATCTATTAGGAAGTTCAAAAAGAATGCATAGCAATAAGTACCTTTAGATGGGGAATATTGGCAGCAAGGAAGTAAGAATATTTTATGGTGCTGAACATAGTTATATATTTGGGGATAATAATAGATATAAAATTAGGGGCTGGATGCAGGGTATAAAATAATAGATATAAATAATGTGTAAGCAAATGTGTACTTATATATAATCATCATCATCATCAAATAATTGCTAAGCTGAACTTAAATTTTCATTGAGAGACTCATTAGGTTATGAAAAAACAAATTAGTGATTAGGACAATTTTCCTTCAACACTAACTTCTAACAAAGGGTCTATATAAAGAACTATTTAGTCAATAAGGTGGAAAAAACATAATAATAAATAAGACAAAAGTTTTAAAATGTTTAAATTAAACAAAATTAAATACATCTTGCAACCAAAAGCTGTAAAAAGGCATCTGAAAGTGTACTCAATGTCCTTTTTTATTAGGGAAATATAAGCTGAAACAACAGCTAAATATTTACTTTATATCTACTAAAAGTGTTAAACTTTCAATCTTTTTCAGACTAAATGTTAAACTTTCAATCTTTTCAGACTAAATGAAACTGCCAAGTTTTTTAGAACAAGCAATTTCAAGTGTTGTAAAATATAAAGATGTAGAGCAACTAGAACTCATGAACAAAGCTAGTAAGTTTATATATATATATAGTTGCTCTACATCTTTATATTTTACATATAAATATATATATATAAACTTACTAACTTTGTCATATATATGTGTGTAAATGAAAAGTCTGTTTGGTTGTTTTTAGCAATCCTTCATAAACATAAAATTTACTTCTAGGACATTCACATAAAACAAATAAATAAATATATATGTATATTTCCCCCCAAAATGTGGATTTTTCTTTTTATAATAATCTAAATCTAGGTACATTCTACCTCCATATTATCAAGAATGGATAAATAAATGTGAAAATAAAATGTCATGATAATAGTAAATCATTATATATATAACAAATTTCAAAATAATTTCAAAATAATCATGGTGAAAAAGAAACCCAGATCTAAAAGAAAGCATAATTTACTGTCTATATGATATTCTAGGAAGTATGCATGGCAATAAGTACCTTTAGATGGGGAATATTGGCAGCAAGGAAATAAGAACATTTTATAGTGCTGAATATAGTTATATATTTGGGGATAATAATAGATATAAAATTAGGGGTTGGGGGGTCCGGGCGATAGCATGGAGGTAAGGCGTTTGCCTTTCATGCAAAAGGTCATCGGTTCGAATCCCGGTGCCCCATATGGTCCCCTGTGCCTGCCAGGAGCAATTTCTGAGCATGGAACCAGGAGTAACCCCTGAGCACTGCCGGGTGTGACCCAAAAACCAAAAAAAAAAAAAAAATTAAAATTAAAAAAAAATTAGAGGTTGGATGCAGGTAAAAACATAATTGATATAAAATTACCAAAATCAATTCAACTTTGTACTTTATATGTGTATACATGAAACTATATAAATTATATTTCAATTTTAATAAACAAAAGCTCAGTCTAAAATGCAAATACATTTTATTTGGTTTTATTTTGGGGATACACCTGGAAGTACTCAATGGTTACGCTTTACTTGTTCTCAGGAACTCACTCCTGGAGGATTGAGGACCATATGGGATGCTGAAGATCAAACCTGGGTCAGCTGTATGCAAGGAAATACAGTGGGTAGGGGTACCCACTGTACTCTCACCCCTGCTCCACAAATAATTTTAGCTCACTATTTGTAAAATATTACTCTACATTTCAATGATACATTTTAAAGGAAACAAATCATAAATTATGACTTTAAGTAACTCATAATTTATATAAAAATGAATTATTATGAAAGTCAATCACTAAGAAAATTTTATGATAGAAATAAAGGCTAGAGTTAGACGTGCTTAACATTGCTGCCTTTGTAAGCTTATGGTCATGAGTTCAGTCCTGGGACATTGAACAAGCCTGATCCTGGTGCTCTTTTGTTTGTAATCAACAGCTCTTTTATTTTCTATCCCTGCCATTTCAGGACATTTATAGTTAATCACAATCAAGTACATGGGTGGACATTATAGAAAAGAGCACAATCCACAGTGAGCAACAGTACAACCAAAAAGGTGTGAACACCAAGACCAGAAATTGGCAAACAAGTGTGTGAGCACTACATTGACCCCTAATATAAACCACAACTATAACATGTATGCCTTAAATAAGAGTGAAACCCGAGGGGCCCAGAGTGGTAGCATACTTGTAAGGCATTTGCCTTGCACGTGGCTGACCCAGGACAGATGCGTGTTCAATCCCCCGGCATCCCATTTGGTCCCAAGGAGCAATTTCTGAGCGCAGAGCAGGAGTTAAAAAAAAAAAAGAGTTAAAGCCTCAGCAGATATATGTGCAAACACTTTAACCGGAGGTGTACACAGCTCAGGATGTATTGTGACTTGCATGTGCAAGCACTAAGACCTGAGATATGACTTTGTAAACACTACATCCAGGTAACCTCCTTAATCAGAGACAATGCCAACAACAAAAGAAAGGGGAGGGAAGAAGTAAGTAAAAATAAATTAAATATTTATTTTAATGAAGAAATAAATGCATGGTCACTCTTTTTTTGTTGTTTTTTGTTTGTTTGCTTTTGGGCCACACCCGGTGATGCTCAGGGTTACTTCTGGCTATGCACGCAGAAATTGCTTCTGGCTCAGGGAACTAAACCGAGATCCATCCTGTGTCAGTCGCATGCAAGGCAAACACCCTACCCTACCGCTGCACCATCACACAGGCCACATGGTCACTCTTAATATAGGAAACCTCTTCTAAGGAAAGACAACTTCACTATTAACTTTCATAATAAATATAACTGTTGACTTCTGTTAATAGATATTAATTTTGGTGCCTTCACTTGATAAGTTCATGAATCATCTATGAACTTAGAATCAGTTCACCATCTCTATGAAATGATATTACTTGTTGATAAGTTGTTGTATTAGGTTAGTCTATAAGGAAATCTATAACTATAGTCTATACCTACACATTTTAATTTGTAGATGATTAAATAAACCTTCATAATTCACATATATTTGAGTATTCCCTTAACACATTCCACTGGCATTCTATTTCCATATTATCAAGAATGGTTAAGTAAAGAGAACGTGGTATCACTTTTAAATAATATGGACAAAAAATATCCAAGCTTAAATTTTATACAACTAATTGATTTATTTTTTTGGAATGGGCAAGTCAATCCTTGCTCATAATTCAATTTTTATTTTATTTTATTTTATTTTATTTTATTTTTTGTGGTGGGGGGATAGGCCACACCTGATGGAATTCAGGAGTTACTCCTGGTTCTGTGTTCAGAATTGGCTCTTGGTAGGCCAGGGAACCTTATGTTATGGGATCAAATCCATATCAGTCTCAGGTTGGCCACATGCAAGCAAATGCCCTACCTCAGGGGTCTCAAACTCAATTTACCTGGGGGCAGCAGAAGGCAAAGTTGGGGTGAGACAGGGTCGCATAAAGGATTTCACACACAAAAAAATAGTCCTCAGACGTCATTATTAACAGTTTTAATTATTACGTCTAAACATGAATAGAACATTGAGTGAAGATCATGAACAGTTCTTCTGAACATGGCATCTTTTGCCTATTCCTTGCTGCCAGAGACTTGACAGCACTTCTTCTCACAAATCTGAACCACATTTATCTTTAGAGAGGAAGCAGTTGAGACCCTCAGTATGGCTTGATGATCATCATCATTAAGTCTAGACCTGTACTTTGACTTATTAAAGTTCATTGTGGAGAATAACTTTTTGCACAAATATATGCTCTCCAAAAGGCACATGGTGTGCTTGAACCTTCTGGAAAGCTCAGGGAAGCTGGGGGGCAATTCTCTCAAAAATTGCCCATGCATGTCTGCTTTTCTACTAATCTCCCTGAACTTGGCTTTGAGATCAGTGTTGCATTGCAGGTCAATGAGCTCCATTGGAAGCACAGGAGGGGCAACTTGCACATCAAAGGAAAAGGGGTCCACAAAATTTTGGAAAGTGGCTCTGTGCTTTTTGAAGTCTGCAAATCTGTGATCAAATTCCTTCTCTAGCTTAAAAATAGCATCAACATATTTCTCACCACTGAATGGTATGCCTGAATCCACAAGATTCTTGCATTCTGGGAAATGGCAAAGGTTTATCTGAGAGAGCTGGGATTTCCATAACACAAGTTTTGTGGAGAATGCTCTCACGTTGTTATAGGCAGCACTGATAAGCTGCCCCGGGCCTTGTAACATCTTGATTAGTACATTCAGCTTATGTGTGATGTCAACAAAAAAACCTAAGTCCATGAGCCATTTGTGATCACTCAACTCAAAAACAGCACTCCCATCCTTCTCCATGAAGGCTTTCACTTCTCTCAACTCAAAAAATCTTTTCAGGACATTTCCCCTGCTGAACCAACATACCTTCGTGAAATAGAGCACATCTCCATATTCTGACTCCATTTCCTCTGTGCTTTAAGCCCCTGGATCTGATTTTTTTTGTTTGTTTGTTTGTTTTGTGATTTTTGGGTCACACCCGGCAGCGCTCAGGGGTTACTCCTGACTCCATGCTCAGAAATTGCCCCTGGCAGGCACGGGGGACCATATGGGGCACCGGGATTCAAACCGATGACCTTTTGCATGAAAGGCAAGCACCTTACCTCCATGCTATCTCCCGGGCCCCCCTGGATCTGATTTGGTTGATGCATTTCACAACAACAGATATCACATTGTCACACTGCAGGCATTTACTGCAAAGGGCATGCTGATGGATAATGCAGTGAAGAGCAATGGCCTTCTCTACACCCTCCTCTTCAAGTTTTTTTGAACAAGTACCACCAGTCCATTTTTCCTCCCTGTCATCGATGGCGCTCCATTGGTTAATATTCCATGGCAAACCTGCATTCTCAATGGCATCACACAGATGCCGAAATATCTCATTAGCGGAGGTCTGGCCATGCATTGGAATTATTGTGAGCAGCTCCTCTATCAATTCAAAATTGCAATCAACACCAAAGACATAAATTGTGAGCTGCGCAGTGTCTGTTATGTCTGTGCCCTCATCAAGAGCAGCTGAGTATGCATCAAAACATTTGACTTTTTCACACAGTTGATGATAAATGTCACTTGACATGTCAGAAATGCACTCTGCCACAGTGTTGGCAAAAAGGCTGATTTTGCTAAACTGACCTTTCTTTTCCAGACAGATAATACTTGCAACCTCTAAAATGCATTTTTAACAAACTCTCCTTCTGTGAATGCTTTCCCTGCCTTAGCAATCATCTCACTAACCATGTAACTAGCTTCGACTGATGCAACATTCTCTTTGTTTGCTTTCTTGAAGAAATCTTGTTCCCTCATTAGACATGCTTTAAGACTGGCAACCCGCTTGGCTCTCTCATTTCCTTGATATTTTGCACATTCCTTAGCATGTTTAGTTGAATAATGGTGTTTCGAGTTGTATTCCTGCAACTTTCTCTGAGCAAATAAGACATGTGGGGATGCCCCTGTGCTCAACAAAGAAATACTGTGTTTCCCACTTTTCCTGAAATTGTCTATGCTCGTCATCAATCTTTCTCTTCACTGCAGGCTTTGATGAAGTCATGATGAAGGTATGACAAAATCTAATTCTCCCTTAGGCCTCTAATTCTATAATAAACTTCTCTCCCTTTTCTCCCTTAGGCCTCTGATAATGAAAGGGACAGTGGGCAGGAGCAGCGAAAATGACGTCTGCGCTAGGCACAAAGTATTCACGATTATTCACTTACCGAATACTAGCAATAAAAAATTGCATTAGTAAGAAAAAATCGCAAAAAATCACATTAAACATTTGCATACCCCGAACAAAACTGCTTGGGGTATGTGAATGTTTAATGCGATTTTTTTCTTACTAATGCAATTTTTATTGCGATTATTCGGTAAGCAAATAAATACTGGGATATTTGAAGGCTGGCCACAGGCCACAAAATGTTGTATGGAGGGTCGCAAATAGCCCGCGGGCCGCAAGTTTGAGACCCTTGCCCTACCTACTACACTATTGCTCCAGCCCCTGGTTTTATTTTTTAATACCATTATTAAAAATCATTTATATTTACCTCAGGGTAAGTAGTGACAATTCAAAAGTGTCCTTGGAAATGACAAAGTTAACTGTAGAAAATATTTTGGTAATTAGTAGTTGATTGTATCAGTTTCACTTTCTTAGTTGGAAGGCAGTCACAGTGTTTCCTTCATCACCTTGTTACAACTTTTTTATGTTTTGCAGATTTTATCACTGCTACTTAATGTTTAGTTAATGCCCTGGCATTAAACCTTATTCTTTGGACCTGCACTGCAACATTTTGAAAAAGCTATTGCTAGCTAGTTATTTTTTTTTTTTCAAAACAGCAAAATAGTCACATTAAATAGTTTAGATGTGAACTGCAAGGTAATATATGCAAAGAGATCCATAAATTTAAGAATGTGCAACACTTAGAAAATATCAAATAATAGTTTTTCATAATTAACTTTATTTTCCATAGGACGGCTTAAAAAAGCATGATAGATGCAAACTGCTAAAAATCATGATTTCTTCATACATGAACTATATAGCAAAACAAAAAGAAAGCATGAAGAGAAATATTTCACTGACTTCATTACATCAGCAGACTAGCTAAGAAATGTAAATGAGGGCCGGAGAGATAGCACAGTGGTGTTTGCCTTGCATGCAGCCGACCCAGGACTTAAGGTGGTTGGTTCGAATCCAGGAGTCCCATATGGTCCCCTGTGCCTGTAGGAGTTATTTCTGAGCATATAGCCAGGAGTAACCCCTGAGCACCGCCTGGTGTGGCCCCAAAACAAAACAAAACAAAACAAAAAGAAATGTAAATGAAACTATAGAAAATATTATCTAATTATCATCACCATAATAATGCATTATTAGTGGGGTCAGGATTATGACTCAAATGTAAGAGAATCTGCCTTGCAGAAGTTAGGCTTTGAGAACAGTACTCAGCAGTACCACACAGTGTTTGATCTTCTACAATCAATTGTGTGACCCTGGAACACTGCTACAATAACGATAGAAGGATAGAGACAAAAATAAATAAATAAATAAAAGGAATAAAGAAAGAAAAACTAGATTTTCCTTACAATTTGAATCAATTTTAGGATACAAAATTATTTTTGATATGTAATCTTACTCTTTTAAGATATAACAATAATGGAATTGGTTTCTCAACTCATTAAGAAACCCAATCTATAAACTCTTCAGAAAACTTGCCTCAAGTTCTTCAGAAAAACTTGCCTCAAGGTGAAATACCACCCAAATTACCAAAGTTTAATGAGACTTTCTGATTATCTTTCTTTTTGATTATCTTTCATAGTTAGATGAAAATTCCTAATTTTGGCACTTGCACAATTCCTGGCTCACCATGGGACTTCCTAGAGTAGCAGTAATAAGCAACTTCATCATCTTAAACTAAATCATTGAGTGCAACTAGGTAATTGTTGACTGTAGTGCTCTATACCACAACAGAGACCTATTAGGCATATGGAGTCAGCGAGTTAAAGAATTAGATTAGTGCTTTCCAATCCTTTGTATAATAGTCTAAATTCCTGAAGAATGCGTTGTTCTTCAAATCATTTATAACATGTCTTACTCCCTTATGCTTAGTCACAAGTTCCATTCCCATCCCTACCTCAATCTCCTTTACTTAATAACCTTTGAGGAAAAGATTTATGGCCTCTCATAGATACTATTTCTCCAGAACAAAATAAACTTGAGTGTTTATAACATTTTCATTTCTAGTCAGCTGGTATAACAGAGAAGTAGTAACTGTTGATTAAGTGTGATTGTAAAAACAAGGAAGACAACATATTAGAAAGTTGACATCTTGTTGGCAAGGATGTTTTCATTATTATTGTGTAACATCCTTATTCTGTAACTAATAAAAATGATATATCATTCCAATGTACTTCACACATTTAACATAGTCACATTTTTTTTAAGTTTGGTGACAATATTACTTTCAAAAGTGATAAAAGGAGAAATTTCTTTATCACTTTCATGACAACTTGAAGAGTTCAGTTACCTGTTTTTCTCTGAGAAACCAGTGAAAATAGAAATAAAATGTTAGAATACAAATAGAAAGTTAAATTATAGTGTTTAAAGACATTTAAAATATTTAGCTCATTCAAAAATAGTTACAGCATTTAAAAATTATTCAAGAAAAACTAAAGTTTAGGAAAAACACGAATCTCTGATATTTGAAATAAAATCTCTCAATATTTCCTTATCCAAACTCTACCTGTATTGCTGAGGCATGATACTACTAGGAATTCTTAGAATCCTGGAGAATGGACAGATAGTATAGTAGATAGAACTATCTTGCCTTACACAAGATTGACCCATCTTTGTTTCTCTTCTAGAGAGTCACTAGGAGTAATTCCTGAGTGCAGACCAAGGAGTAATCCTTGAACACCATGAATGTGGCCTCAAACCTAAGACAAATAGATGAATAAATAAATGACAATACTGGGAACCCAAATTTTTGTGTCCAGGTAAAAATTGGTGGTCCTATACTGAGAAAGATAAGCTGAGAGGACATGAAGTTAACAGGAAACCCTCTACTGAGCTCTCAGCCAAGTAGGGATATGACTCAGAGATAAATGTGCTAGTTTCCTCTTTCCCTAGTGCTCTGAATGTTTGCCTGAAAAGAGAAGGGGCATGAAAAATGCTTCTAATCTTTCAGTAAAGCGTGACTTCAGTTTCAGTCAAAGTATAGAGTTAATATCTAAGGACTTTTTTTTTTTTTTTGGTTTTTGGGTCACACCCGGTGATGCTCAGGGGTTACTCCTGGTTATGCGCTCAGAAGTCGCTCCTGGCTTGGGGGACCATATGGGAAACCAGGGGATCGAATCGTGGACCGTCCTAGGCTAGCGCAGGCAAGGCACCTTACCTTAAGCTCCACCGCCCGGCCCCTCTAAGGACTTTTTTTTAAAAAACAGTGTAGATATGATTAGTGGAAAAATTACTAATTTTGTTTTAATATTTTTTTAATTTAAAGTTGTCTATTTTTTGGGGGGGGGAGCCATACCTGGTTATGCTCAGAGGTTACTCCTGGTTATACTCTCAGAAATCACTCCTGGCTTAGGGGACCATATGGAACTCTGGGGATCGAACCCAAGTCCGTCCTGGATCAGCAATGTGACGGCAAATGCGCTACTGCTGTGCTATAGCTCCGGTCCCTGTTTTTAATCTTTAAAAAACTGTATGGGATGCTTCATGAATGTGTGTGTCATTCTTGAGTTGGGGCTATGCTAATCTTCTCTGTATTGTTCATATATTAGTATATGTGCTGCCAGAGTGAGTACTACTAGATTTCTTCTATAATATATGAATACATTTATATAGATATATACTTCTACGCCAAAGAGTTTGATCTAAATAAAAAGGGATATATGAATTATTATCACCAGAGGCTGCCACCTGCCAGAGGCTGAGTAAGCACAACTCTGATAAGGTGTATCTGGAGACCTGATTTAGGGAAAGGGCAGGGTAGGAAAGCCAGAGACCATTTCAGTCAACTTCTGGGAAGAGAAAAGGAGAGAGAGAGAGAGAGAGAGAGAGAGAGAGAGAGAGAGAGAGAGAGAGAGAGAGAGAGACAGAGAGAGAGAGAGAGAGAGAGAGAGAGAGAGAGAGAGAGAGAGAGAGAGAGAGAGAGACAGAGAGAGACAGAGAGAGAGAGACAGAGACAGAAACAGAGACAGAGAGACAGAGAGAGACAGAAACAGAGACAGAGAGAGAGAGAGAGAGAGAGAGAGAGAGGATTCAATCAGAGAGAGGACCAGAGAGGAGAAAAAAAGCAGGAGGAGCTACATGGTAGCAGTAATGGCTAGTCCAGCCAACAATTTAACCTGGTAATCCATCAGAAATGCAGCCAGCTTCCCAGAGAAATAGCCAGGAGAAAAAGTTTCCCCCCACACTGAGCTGGAGATTTTTATACTCCCCTGGGCAACTACATCTAAATGATAGTTAGCAGGGTAGTCTTTTCGTAACTGATTCCTTTGCCCTTAAAAGAACAGGCCCCTTTTATGGCAGTGTAACCCAAGAGTGATGGCCTAAAGTCAAAGCAAATCTCAAACTAACTCAGTAATACAAATTTTATTGGTTTAATCTGTGAAGTAAATTATTTCCTGAGATTTTTTTTTTTTTTACAAATAACAATCAATGTAACTTACAGTCTAGGTGGTGTCTGGAAAAGAGACAAATCAAAGATTGTCTACTCTGAAAGAACTGAAGGGTAAGGCTATAATGTCTAAGATGTAGTTAAGGAAAGTCAAGATAAATAAACAATAAAGTGTTCCAAATTTTAAAAATACATATGTATATTTAGAAACAGATTTCAATATAATAGAGATATATAATTTCCCTAATAGAAATTCGGGTAGGTAAAATAATTGTATAAAGTTGATCATTAGATCAAAAGAACAATACATGAACAAAATAAAAATAATTTGTGGAGTGAGGGGTTATATAAAAATATATCAAATGAGCTTAGAAGGTAGTTTAAAGGAATAAAATTACATGCCTTCCATACTTCAAGCTCACAGTTGGATCTCTGTTAACATATGAACTCTGAGAAGTGTAGGAGCATATCAATAGGATGAGCACTGAATCAAAAGGCTGATACTGCAGGTCCAAGCATCACGAGAATAATCCCTGGTCTCCTACGAACTTCAAAGATTGTTTACTCAGAATACAAACAAAAAATTATACAGTTGGAAAAGATATCTGAACTGAAAAAAACTTTGTACTGAAAAACTTAATAGAAAAGTTTAAGAGCAAACTGGTCAATTGGAAGGAAAAAAAAAACAGGAAATCTGAAGACAGGTTTGGAAATCTTGTCAAAAAAGCATTGGAAAAAACAATAAAATTTTTTAAATAAAAAAGAATGAAAAAGCTTCAGAAACAAACAAAATAAAACCTGTATACTATATATACATTTTGAAAAATCTTTTAAAAAGAGGAAGACTAAAAGGATCAGAAACTTTATTCAAAGAAATATATTGAAACAACCCATATCTTTGGAAGAAAACAGACACTGAAATCCAGAATATCCCCAAAAGAAGGAAGTAAAATTTTGAAAGCAGCAAGAAATAAAAACTTCTTTTCTAAAGCAAAGTCCTAATAAGTGTGCTAGAAATAGTAAACTTCTATTCAGAAATTTTGCAGACAAGAAGGGGAAGTAAGTGAAACATTCTTTGAATATCCTCTCTCAGAGTATATATAGTATATCAACTTCTCATATTATCTTCATATGTCAGAGAATAGGAGCAAGGTGTCTCCTAATATAATAACGCTAGTTGTTACTGTATAAATGCTACTGTGTCTATAATGGGTGATAACATAACTGCCCTCTGTAACTGTCAACAGAGCAGATATAAAAAGAGAAGACAGAAAGTTAAAATGGGGACTCAGGAATAGATCAGAGGAGAGCCAGCAGGTGGAGTGGGGGTGGGGTGGGAGACTGGGAGGGGAGTTGGGGGCAGACTGGCTTCCTGTGGGTCCTAAGAGGCATCAGCCATATAAGCCTTGCTCCTCTCCCTTTCTCTCTCTTCCCTGAAGCTGAGCTCCTTGCTTGAAATGTAGCAGTTCGGCCCTTGAGCTCCAGAACCTAGCTTGCTTACTGTCTCCCCACAACCAGTTAACATTAGCATTAAAAGGCTATCTTCTTTCTTGCCTTCTCTCTGTTACAGCTCATGAATGTACCATCCTCAAAAGATCATCTAATTGTTTTCTTAAGGCACCACTGCCTAATACCACCATAGCCAGGGAGAAGGACTTCAACATGCAAATTATAGCATATCAAAAACATAGTTTCTAACAGAAGATAGGAAACTTACAAACAATACACCAACAAATTGAATAAATCCTTGATGAAATCTATCAATCTAATAATAAAAATGAGGACGAAACAGAGGTGAAGGTGCTTGCCTGAGTACCATCAGGTGTATTCCTGACCACAAAGACAGGAGTAAGCCCTGACTAATGCCAGATGGGATTCAACCCCAAAAGACGGAAAATCACTTAATATCAATAATAATACCCATAAATAAAAAAGGTTTCCAACAAAGGAAACATATGGGTGCTACAGTGATAGCATAGCATGTAGCTAAATTGTCTTGCACATAGCTAACCCAGGTTAAAGCCCTGGCACCACTTATGGTCACAGAGCTTTCCAGGAATGATCCCTGAGTGCAGATCCAGAAGTAAGCCCATGCAACAAACATGAACCCCCCCCCCCAAAAAAAAAGCAACAAAAGAAAGTCTGTGACTAGAGAGTTTCACTATAAAGTTGTTGAACAAGCACCAAGATTTGAAATGGAGAATACAGGAAACATTTATAGGATTGAGCCATGACTAAATTGATACCAAATCCAGACAATACATTATATGAAAGGGATAGTTATTTATCCCTGCTATACCAGATAATCTTAAAGTATATG
Organism: Crocidura indochinensis; assembly: GCA_004027635.1. Classification (NCBI taxonomy): domain Eukaryota; kingdom Metazoa; phylum Chordata; class Mammalia; order Eulipotyphla; family Soricidae; genus Crocidura; species Crocidura indochinensis. Next base: position 19,115 of record PVKC010018382.1, read on the forward strand.
ATAAACATAGATGTAAAATATTCAAAAGAGGGGCCGGGCAGTGGCGCTGGAGGAAAGGTGCCTGCGCTAACCTAGGACGGACTGCGGTTCGATCCCCTGGTTTCCCATATGGTCCCCCGTGCCTGCCAGGAGTGACTTCTGAGCGAATAGCCAGGAGTAACCCCTGAGTGTCACCGGGTGTGGCCCAAAAACCAAAAAAAAAAAATATTCAAAAGAATACCAAAGAGCAAAATTCAAAGACATAATATCATAAACCATGAAGTAGAATTTATGCTTGATATGCAAGTATATTACAACATATGCTAAAACATATTTTTTTATTATGAGAACAGAGATGCAAAGAAAGAGGAAAGGGTAAAGTTACAGTGGAAGGACAATCACGCATAAACAGAATTCTCAGTAGTCCCATCGATGATATCTCACTCTTGAACTTTCAGCAATGAACAAGAAAAACAAAACAGAGCCCATGTACAATTACTTTGTCCCCCAAATCTCCAGATTGTAGTACATACTATTTTTTAGCAGCACATAATATAATCTAAAGACATAAGACTTAGGTTACAACTTAAACATTGAAGGCAAAGTACATTTTTATATATCCATGCACAAGTATATTAGTTTA
>PVKC010018383.1:0-19665 GCA_004027635.1 Crocidura indochinensis
CTCCCTTCTCCTTTCCTCCTCTCTTCTCTCTTCCCCTCTCCTTTCCTCCCCTCCCCTCTTTTTCTCCCCTTCTCTTCCACTTCCCTCTTCTCCCCCTACCTTCCTTTCTCCTCCCCTTTCCTCTCCCCCCTTCCTTTCTCCTCTCCCCTCTCATCCCTTCCTCTTCTTTCCTTTCCTCTCCTCCCCTCCCTTCTCCTCTCCTCCCCTCCCATCATCTCTCCTCCCATCTCCTCTCCTCTCCTGTCATTTACTTTCCTGTTTTGTTGACATGATCTTTGGGTTCACTCAGGGGTGGGGATTCCAGGGGGAAACAGAGACCTAGAGGTGACAGTGGTGAGGCCCTGCCTGCACTGGCAAGTGTCTACAGTCTGGGGTGGGGTCTCAGGTCCACTTTTATTTCCAGGAATTTCCCCATCCCCCTTCTCCTCTACGTCATCCCTGCCGTTTCGATGCTTCCCTTGCTGGTGGCTGCCCTGCTTATTTGGAGGAAACGGAAGGGAAGACGTATGACAGGTGAGAGGTGGAAGGAGGGGAGTATGCAAGTCTGAGGGCATTGTGGTCTGGGACCCTCTGATCAGTGACTCCCAAGGAGTAGGGGCACTGCCCCAATGGTCAGCTGTGCGGGCAGAGTTGGAGGAAATGAAACCATGGTTGGTCAAGGACACACCTCTCACTGGGGCCCTTCTCTCTCCTCACCCAATTTCTGCTCTGGTTTCTGGGCAGTCCTAGGGTGACCCAGAGAGACACCACCACAGCACCCTCATTTCTTTTTTTTTTTGGGGTCACACCCGGCAGTGCTCAGGGATTACTCCTGGCTCCATGCTCAGAAATCGCTTCTGGCAGGCACGGGGGACCATATGGGGCACTGGGATTTGAACCGATGACTTTTTGCATGAAAGGCAAACGCCTTACCTCCATGCTATCTCCCGGGCCCCAGCACCCTCATTTCCAATGCTTTGGAGGGACCAAGCTGGCCTGGGCTTAGAACTCATACAAACAGACATGTGTGTGCATACACACAGAGACATGAGCTCCCACAAACATGTGTGGGCTATGTCTCGTCAGTCATGTAGTTCACATGATTCTGTGCACAACCCGTGAGTGTGCTGCTGTAAGAACACAGGCATAGTTTTGCAGCTCAACATGCAGTGCTCAATAAATCAAGGACATGGTCGCTATATATGTGCAAAGTCATCTGGCAAGCACACACATGGACATAGGCACATGCAAATACATGATCATACACATGACCAAAGTACGTCACCTCTGCATGTACACACATCTATGCACATGGGTGGCACATGTTTGGATGTACACTCACGAGGAAGTAACATAACCACAGGTGCACACATAGGAAGTGCATGAGACACGCAAGCACATATACAGGTGGGTGTCCATGCACATTCTTTATACATGTTCACACAGGAGTTTATATATATGTGACTCACATGCACACAGAGAAACTCATATATGCACACTTGTGACCACACTTGTACAGGCATATACACACATAAATATGCATATACATTTCTTTTGCACTAACATGTACACACACGAGAGCCACTCCAGCAGTGTTTGGGGAACCCAGTGCAGGAAATTGACCCTGGATTTCCACCTGCCAGGCAACTGCTCCAACCCCTGTGCCCTCTCTCTCCATCTGGGATGGAATCTCTAATGCTTCTTTATTGTCTTTCAGCTCTGGAGGCCTCACCAAAGCCGGTAAGAGTCCTGAGGTCACATCTAAGACACTACCTGCCTTTTTAACAGCCCCCATTTCTCAGTGTCTGGAGCCCCAGGACACAGAGCATTGGAGTCGTGAGCTCATATCCTGGGAAGGAGGGGGAAAGGGGTCTGGAAAGGGTCAGAAGCAGAGGGACTGAGAAAGGCAGGTGAGAGAGGGGAGAGGGGATGGTGCAGACAGCAGTCATGGATGGTGGAAATCCCTGACACTCTCTTCCTTGGCACTGGCCTTTCAGAAATGTCTCCACCTCAGAGCTCAGCCCAGACATCCAAACAGTCCATTGCAGTTCTTATGTGGTTCTTAACCCAGTAGTGGCTGGAACCCATTATAATCTGGGAACCTGGGGACATGGGTGTGCTCAGGGTGCCTGGCAGAGCACAGGGAGCACCCTAGGGGCCCTGGGTACTCTGCAGAGGCCCTTCAACACTGCCCATCTTTGCCCAGGATGACCAGGAGGAGGAGATGTCCTACTATGGGAATCTGCCTTCACGTCCCTGTGAACCAGAACCCATTTATGCCAACACGGTCCCCCGGAAGTCCCTTAGTGCCAGCAGAAAATTTGAAGTGTCTGACAAGTACAGCACCATCAAGAAGCCCAAGGCTGGGTTCTGAGACCTCCCCAGCCTGCACCTCCAGTGTGACCTCTACTCTGGATTCAGGGGGCTCATGGAACTTCAAGAGAGATATCTGCTCTCCATCTCTGCTCCTCGTCCTTCACTTAGGAGAGTGCTCTGGTTCCCAAGGCCTCAATAATGATGAAAATAATGACAGTGATGCCAGTTTGCTTTCTTCCTGGTGTGGCATGTTGGTTGGAGCAATAGCACATCAGGGAGGGTGCTTGCCTTGTACATGGCTGACTTGGGTTCGATCCCCAGCATCCCATAGATACCCTGCAGCTTGCCAGATGTGATTCCCTGAACATCATTAGGTATGGCCTGAAAACCAGATAGAGACAGTGACAAAAACAGAGACAGAGAGAGGTAGAGAAAGATACAGAGAATTGGGCCCATCATCTCTGTGTTCTTTAGTGCTGGGATCAAACTCAGGCCTCACACACGCACAGTCAGTGCACTACTGAGCTACTGACGACCTGAGATCTTTGTGTTTGGATATTGGGACTGACCACTGATAAGGGGGATCCCAATACTTAGTAATTAGGGGAGAACTGATCCTCAGTCAGTTTCCTGGGGCTTGTTTGAGGTCAGTACACCCAGTGACCAAAACAGCGTGTCTCACACAGCTACAAAGACCAGGATCTGGAATCAGATGTAGCTAAGGGACAGAAAATGAGACACCTCCCAGTGTCTCTCTCCTCTCTTCTCCTGGGCCTAGTCTGGGCCCCATCACCTGTGTGAGGGCACCTGGGGTACGCACCAGGACAGACTGGGTTTTAGCCTCACTGACCTGGTTCAGGTAGATCAACCATCAGGGTTGGGGGTACAATCCCCTCTGAGCCCAATGAACCCTGTATCTGGTCACATGTTCCCCAATGGCCTCACTGTTGCCTCTGAGGCTGACCTGGAAAAGAAATCAGTCCTCAGATCCCCTTTTCTAAGTAAACTGTGAGGAAGAAACTACAGACAAGGATATGGGTGAGGTAAAACCCTGGGGTTCAGGAGGGGAATTGGGGCCTCCTGCTCAACTTGGGGGCCCCAAAGGAAATTGGAAATGTGGGATGACCATGTCCAGGGTATGAGGGAAGGGATCAGGCCTCTTTGCTTCTAGAAAGCCTGCATGGGAAGAGCTGGGTAACGGGGAGTGGCCACAAGTCCAGGGCTCAGGACATTCCACCTCTATGGTCTTCCTGCCTGAGACCAAGTGGGCCCCGTGGCCCTGGAACCCCAACCAACACTGTAGTTCAGTCACAGCTGTCTACCTCACCAGGAACTACTCTAGGACTTTATCTTTGTTTAGGGTCCCCATTTTGTCCAGTGTTATCATCTTTCTCCAGAGCCCTCATCTGTCTCCAGGGACCTTGTATCTATTCAGGGCCTACAGTCAATCTCCAAGGCCTCTCAACTTTCTCCAGAGTCCCTAGGAAGTCTCCATGAGTCCTTCTATCTCTGGGCCTCTCATCAACCTCGGAACCCTCTCTCTGTCCCTAGGGACCCCGTCTGACTCCAAAGCCTACCGGTAGTCTGTCTCCAGGGCCCCACTATTTGTACCTTTTTGGGTCACATGGTAACTTAACAAGAATTTACTTTTGAATTCAACTTTGCCTATTACAATATGTTTTGATAAGTGGTATTTTTTTTTTTTTTGGTTTTTGGGTCACACCCGGCAGTGCTCAGGGGTTACTCCTGGCTCCATGCTCAGAAATTGCTCCTGGCAGGCACGGGGGACCATATGGGGCACCGGGATTCGAACCGATGACCTTTTGCATGAAAGGTCCCAAGTGGTATTTTTTAATTTGATTCTTTTTATTCATTTTATTGTTTCTGAGCCACAGCTAACAGTAGTCAGGGACTACTTCTGCCTCTTCACCCAAAAGTTACTTTGGTAGTGCTCAGGGGACCATATGAAATGTGAGTGTCTGGTCCTGGGTCACTTTCCTGCAAAGCCAGTGTCCTACATGCAGTTCTATCATTTCTACCTCTTCCTTCCTTTTTCCTTCCATTCATCTCTGCAGAGACTTTTAGCTACCAAAAACTCCATGTATGCTGCTTTTGTGGCTGACAGTCCCAGGGATAATCTGGATTCAGGGAAGACCACCTCCTCCCCATCATGTCCCCCCATATATGGACCCACCAGAAGTACTGGCAGCCCTATTTATGAACCATGATTATCACACAAACACATCAGTCCATCTCCACAGATCCTCAAAATTATGACTTGTTTGGACACTTATGTAGTTGCACAAAAAACCCCATTATCTTAATATGACTTCTCAGTAGGAACACACCAAATTAGATGCCAAATTATTATAGAAGCCACATAAGCATAACAAACAAAACCAACAATAGAATCCTTGACTAGCAAGAAATAGCTTAGTAAGCCTTCAGACAATGATGCAAAAAACTCCCATTGCTAACTATGAGCTTCCACAAAATTTTCAATGGAAAAAAATTTAATTTTTAAAACAATTTATTTAGACACATGGTTACAGCGTTGTTTATACTACAGTTTTTTTCCACAAAGTTGTTCATGATTGACTTATAGTCATACAATGTACAGCAACCTTCACCAGTGCCCATTTCCCGCCACCAATGTCAATAATCTTCTTCTCACCATCTCTGATGCCCTTTTCTCCCAACCTTTCCCATCACCTTCTGGGGGTGCCTTCTCTTTGTATTAATGAAGGGGTGCCATTAATGTCCCTTTCATAGTAGACTCTTTTCTACTGTAGCTACACTCTGTTCTTTGTGACAAGTTTCCTACCATGGACTGGTCTTACTAGTCCTCATTTCTATTGTCTTTGGATATCATCTCATATGATCTTTTATTCAATAAAATTTTTTCAATAATTTTAATATGATTTAGTTTCATGAAGCAGTATTAGATAAGTTATTCATAATTGCCAAGTGGTAGACATGGGGAGGTTGGGAAACTGGTAAGAAGGGTGGAGGAAACATTACACTGGTGGTGGTATTGGTGTTGTAATATTGTTGCCAGAAATGACTGTATTATGAGCAAATCTCTAAATCACTGTGTCTAAAATGAAAAAAATAATTAAAAATATGCAATAGAATGATGAAAAGCAACTTAAAAGGGTTAGAAAAATGCATTAATGAATAAAGTAAAAATAATTGTTTCTCTTGATAAAGAAGAAATACTAGAACAATATTAAAATTGGGAGTTATCTGCATAGAAAAAGAGTTATTGTTTGTTCTTTTGTTTCTGGTCACACCCAACAGTGGTCAGCCTAACTCTGCTTCAGGGCTCCCTCCTGACAGGTCTCAGGGATGCCAAAGATTGGATTAACTGAGTGCAAGGCAAGCACTCTCTCCACTGTACTATCACTCTGGGTTTAAAGCTACAAATGCAGAGTATATTGATGGGGATTGAGTGGAGTGGGAAGAAGGTCAAGGACTGAACCCTAAGTGCTTCCGGGTCAGGACAATATCTTGGAGACAGTTCAGTCCACCTGCTTCTTAGCCCTGAGTTTCATCTCCACCTCTGTGTGGGGACAGAGACAAGGACAGGAATTCCTTTTTTTGGAGGGGGGAACGCCCAGTGGTGTTCAGGGGTTCCTCCTGGCTATGCTCAGAAATTTCTCTTGGATTGGGGGACCATATGGGATTCTGGGGTATCAAACTGCGTAGGTTAGCCGAGTGCAAGGCAAACGCCGTACTGTTGCACCAAGGTCCAAGCCTCAAGGACCAGAATTCTGAGCTCATCAATGGACTCTCTGGGCCTGGGCCTCTCTGCCCCTTGGAGCTACCCAGAACTCACCTCAGTCCCTTTTGCCTTCTCTTGCTCCCCACTTTCTTATCTGTACCATTTCCCTCATTCCAAGATTCTACCTTCTCCTGGGCAGAGGCAGGAGGAGCAGATGCTGGTCTCTCATGTCCCCACTGCTCCACACCTAATCTGAGGCCTCACTGTCTTTTAGGGCAACCAGCTGAGAATCAGGAGCTCTGCCCTGATGAATTCCCCTGTACCCTTGTGCCTCATCCTTTCTGGGGTCACTCTAGGGATAGACCCCAGCCCTGTAGACTGGTGCAAATTCAGCTCAGGAAAGTAGGCTTCTGGAAAACTGGGGCGATTCTCAGGAGGACTTCTAGAGTTCCCTGGTCCCTGGCCAGGCCTGACTCATGCTAAAGGCAGAAGGACGAGAAGCCTGAGAGGACGCATCTCCTGCTCAGGCCTGGGTGGGCACAGCCAGCAGCATGGACAAAGCCCCACACCTTCTGGTCCTCTGCTCTCACTCACTCTCTTGCTCCATTTTGCTCTTGTTTCCTCTACCCACTTCTCACTCCGACATCGCCCAGAAAGAGGAACCTGGTGGCCTTCTGGGGAAATCTCTAGGTACTGAGCGATACAAGACCAGCGGCCTCTGCAAAAAGCCTGGGAAAGCAAAACTCAAGACTGGGGACAAAGTTCCCCTCTGCAACTGTCCCTGATACAAGGCCTGACCTCCCCTAAGCTGCTCATATCTCTTTAGGATCTCATAGTATCCAGGTCAGAAATAGAGGCACTTCAGCGGCTTGAGCAACTAAACGCCCCAGAGCTGGATTCTGGGTTGTCATCCTATGTGTACATTGGTTTTCTTGTTTTCATGGGGCCCTAATAGGCAACATCTGCCCATGCAGGGTCCCCCAGACTTCTGATCTGTACTGTGAGACTCATGTTTGAGTTCCATGTGTGAGAGTCTGAGTGTACGAGTGTGAGTCTGTGTGTGAGTGTAGGTGAATGTAAGAGTGTTCATTGCTGTGTGCTTATGAACTCCTGTGCTATGTGCTATAAGTAAGTATGTGCACATATTTACTGAGTATATTGATGGGTCATGCATGTGCAGTTGATATGGTGTATGAAGCATGCATGTGCACACATGTAGTTAGCGGGAGAATGCATGCTTGTGTAGTTGCTATGTTGTAGAACATGTGGATACATTTGTACTTTGGGGCCATGTTGTGGTACATGTGTACACTTGTGTTAGTGCATGATCTGTGTTCATGTGCATATATGGTCAGAGTGTGTAGTGTGGATAGTCATGCCTGGTGCAAATGCACATGTAATGTGTGGGACATTAGGTCTCAGAACATGCACCCACCACCTCATGTGTGAAAAGCCCAGGTCTGTAGGGTATAAGCTAAGAGGGGAACACTTTTCATTCTCTCTCTGAACCCCATATTCGTCACCATCTCTATGACCCTCATCCCACATCCTTTCTCTATTTCCATGAACTGTCCTGGTGGGCAGACACAAGTGGAGATGTCTCTGCTAATGCAGTTACCAGGGCAAGTTCTTGCCAAGTTTCTTCAGGCTACTGTGGGCATCAGCTTTATAGAAAGCTCTACCAGCCTATTCTGTGCCCCTGGGGACCTACGGAGACTTTCAGACAAAGGCTACTGGCCTGGGAAGTGGGGCGTTTGACAGGAGGGAGGGAAAATGCCAAGGCTGGGATTCCAGAACCTACATCTAACTCAGTGTCGAAGGTAAACTGAGGCTGTGATCACCTGAACTTTTAGAGATTAAGTGAGTCTCAGGGACAGGGCTGTTGGCAGAAGCTGTGGCCTCAGCGAAACCCATGCCCAAGGACAACCGCGTGCCCTCCACAATCTCCTCCTGCTTCCCTATCTCCTGGGGTTCCCCTACCCCCCACTGAAAGCACTTGAAGCTTCTAAAAAGCAGGGTCATTTCCATGCAACTGCTCAGGTTCATGTCTAGGGCGCTTCTAGTCTCATATCAACCCTCAGACAATTTCCTAGCAACTTCCCTGCACTCTACCTGTCTTTGTTGAACTCCCCTGTTTTGAGGTACCACCAATCGTGGGGCCTTCCCTCACCTCCTTGATCTAACAGGGCACCAACAAGGTGGCTGTGGCCCAGCATGCAGGATCTAAGGGACCAAATGGGGGGTTAGTTTGACAGGTTGGTGAATAAAGTGGGAATTTATTGGGGGGATATCAGGCAAGTGTGTAATAAGGTCTGATGTGGGTGTTGGTGGAGTGTGTGAACTCTTGCTGTGAAAAGATGAGAGACTTGAAATGAATGAGGAAGATGTGTCTGAGGGAGACATGCCTGAAGAGTGAATGGCAGAGATCTAAATGTCTGAGGGGAATGTGGCTGAAAATGTCTGAGGTAAGTATGTCTGAGGGGGATATATATGAATCTGAAGAGATTTTTGAAGGGGACATGTCTGAGGAGAGTATTTGAGGGGAATGTGCATGTCTGAGGAGAACATCAAAGGGGGAAGTATCTGAGAAGAGTGTCTGAGGGGAACATTTCTTTCTTTCCCTTTTTTTTTGTTTTTGGACCACACCCATTGTTGCTCAGAGGTTACTCATGGCTCTGGGCTCAGAAATTGCTCTTGGCAGACTCAGGGCACCATGTGGGATGCAGGGAATCAAACCCAGGTCCATCCTGGGTCTGCCATATGCAAGGCAAACACCCTACCACTGTGCCATCTCTCCTGCCCCGTGAGGTGAACATTTCTGAAGAAAGTGTGAGAGTGGAATGTGTCTGAGGAGAGTTCTTGAAGGGGACATAGTTGAGAAGAGTGTCTGAGAACAATGTGTCAGAGGAGACCATCTTAGGGGGACATGTTTGAGGAGAGTGTCTGAGGGGGACATGTTGAAAGGGATCTGAGAGAGACAAATATGAGACTTTTGAGGGAGTCCTATCAGAGGAGAGTATCTGAGGGGGATGTGTCTGAGGAGAATGTCTGAGAGGAAAATGTCTCAGGAGAGTATGTGAGGGGAGACATGTCTGAGGAGAATATCTGGAGGGGTATATATGAGAAATATATGAGGGGACATGACTGAGAAGTGTGTCTGAGGAAAGTGTTTGAGGAGAGCATCTGAGGGGGACAGGTCAAAGGAGTGTCTGAAGGGGCATGTCTAAGAGAATGTGAGAGTGTCTGAGGGGGGATTGTTTGAGGAAAGTGTCTGAGGGGAATGAGTCTAAGGAGACTGTTTGAGGTGGACATCTATGAAGAGATTCTTTAAGGAGAACAAGTCTGAGAAGAGCATGTCTGAGAAGAGTGTCTAAGTTGGAAGTATCAGAGAGAGTCTGAGGTGGTTATGTCTGAGGAAAGTTTCTGAGTCATTTGTCTTTGTAGTATGTTTCTGAGTCATTTGTCTTTGTAGTATGTTATAGTGTGTGTTCATGGTGCAAGGTGTGCATAGGGATTTGACCCAGGAAGCTTGTACCATGAAGATACATGTGACACAAAATTATATTTAGTATACAATTTCAGGTCCCCATGTGGTGTGAGGCATGCATGTGTGTGGTGTTATTGAGACACGTGTATGGTATTGTTAGAGATATATGCATGGTATAATGTGAGTTGTGTGTTTTTCTTCTTTTTGTTTTATTCCTTTGTCTGATTTTGTTTTGGGGTCACACAAAACAATATTTAGTGTTGACTCTTGGCTCTGAATTCAAGAATCACTACTTGTGGTGCTTGGGATGCTGGCATGGAACCTAGTTAGCCATAAGCAGGGCAAGCCTACTCCATGTGCTAGCACTTCGGCCCCTTATTCTTTTCTTTTTCTTTTTTTTTTTTGTTTTGTTTTTCGACCACACCCGTTTGATGCTCAGGGGTTACTCCTGGCTAAGCACTCAGAAATTGCTCCTGGCTTCGGGGGACCATATGGGACATGGGGGATCGAACTGCAGTCCTTCCTTGGCTAGCACTTGCAAGGCAGACAGACACCTTACCTCTAGCACCACCTCTCCAGCCCCCCTTATGATTTTCTTATAGTGTGAGGTGTATGTTGTGTGTGGTGTCAGGATGTGGTATTCTGTGGCAAAGTGTGTGCATCTGAGAAGCAATTTAGGGTGTGTGAGGCAGACACCATGTTTTATGAGGATAGAGGTGGGTGCAAGTTGCTGTCTTTGTGTGTGAGGAGTTTTTGTCTGTGTGTTGACTTATATGAGTTTTCTGTCCTATAAGGTGTGTGTCTGTGGTATGAGGAAGTGCATGTCTTAGAAGTAGGTATGTGCGCATAAGTCTGAACAGTATCTGTGTACATGTATCTGTGGTATAAGATATATGTCTGTGGTATGATGCATGTGGATGTATGTGTTAAGACAGTATCTGTGAGTGTGTGTCTCTAACCATTATTTGGTGTCTATCTGCTACCCCACTTGGTGTCCTGAGACAAATAACTCAGAAACCTCCATGACTTACATTTATTTTGGAGTCAAAAGAGGAAATTGGGGAGATGGTTTAGTGGGCTGAACACGTGTTCTGCATGCAGGATCCCCTATCCAATCTCAGCACTGAATGGTCCCCTGAAAAACTGCCAGGAGTTCATAAGCCTATCACCAATTCTGAGCAATGAGCAAGTGGGGAAATTCCTAGGTACTTCTTGGCTTGAACCCCAAACCAAACTCCCAAAACAGGCCAAGAGAAGAGGTCACTTAAGTCCACAGCACCCACAGTTTGTCTAAGTATGTCCACTACCAGATTTAGAGAAGGTCACAAACAACCCTCAATAGAAGCAAGCAGGTCTTAGAGCATGAGGGAGTCTCTAGCAATACATACACCCCAGAAGAATCCATTTCCCAAGTCTTCCTTACCCTGTCTTCCTGATCAGAGAGCACTTCCAGGATGAACAGGGTTACGAGTTGAGGCTGCTCTGCAGAGACAACCATTTGGGACCAGGGAGGGCCAGGAAAAGGTGGTGGTGCTGGGATCTGCCATTTATGGAAGCAGCTGGATAAGGGACATATATACCATCTCTTCCCAAGGTCCCATGACCTTCTGTGTTAAAGTCAGTCCCTGGGTATCCACCATTCCTTATAAATTTTTCTAGGGGGAGATAAGCCTCACCCAGCAGTACTCAAGGCTTATTCAGATTTCCTTCATAGTGAGGCTCAGGGAACCATTTGGGGTTCTCTGGGATCAAATCAGGTAAGTGGATTCAAGGTAGTACCTTAACCCTGTATATCCCTCCAATCTCTTTATCCACCTTGATAGATGAGGAATTGAGATTCTGAGATACTTTGTGTGTGAATCATGTGTTTTGTTTTGTTTTGTTTTGTTTTGCTTTTTGGGCACATCCAGTGGCATTCAGGAGTTAGTCCTGACTCTGTGTTCAGAAATTACTCCTGGCAGGCTCGGGCACCATATGGGATGCTGGGGATCAAAACTGGATCAGTCATGTGCAAGGCAAATGCCCTCTCTGCTTTGCTATCACTCTGGTGTAAATCAGGTTTGATGGCTTAGAGGAGCAATTGTATTGCGGAGCACAAAATAGAGGAGCCAATTCGTAAAGCGTTCCATATTAAAAAAAAATGGAGGAGTCAGAAATACATTTACTGGGACATCAGCTAAGTCAACATGTTTGGGTCCCTGAGCCCAGGGACCTGCACTGTGCAGATGTGTGTGATGAAGAATTGTTGGAGGAAGTGCTTGGATGAGGTTTAGGATGAGGTTGTTGCATTGAGGACCTGGAGGCCTCGAGAGGAAAAAGATCTTGAGTCTCCAGACGAAAAAGGAAAGTCAGTTCTTCTTTACTTGTCATCCCCGGGACGGACTCTCACACTTAAGGGGAGGGTGTGTCCGATACTTTGAGTTTCCCAATAGCAAATTTGCTCTCAAATATGGAGACTGAAAATTACAAACATATTCTAGAGACCGGAAGTCCAAAGTGAGAAATTAATAACTTCCTCTGGAGACTGTGGGGAGGTGCCATGTCTCTTCCTATTTCTGGGGGATCCAGGCATATCTCTGCTTTGGTAGTGTCCCCTCACTGTGCTCTGGCCCCTGAGTTCCCTCAGCCCTCTGAGATTCCCTCCCTCATCCTCAGAAGTATATGTGTGTCTTAGAGGACCTGGCTGGCTCAGCACCATGAACTTAACTCAAGTTCCAGGTTCATTTTCTGCAAAGACACTTTCCCACATGTCATATTCAGAGGGTGCAGGAGTTAGAACTTGGAGTGTCTCTTGGATAGCTACAACCCACGGAGAGGGGCCATAGTTGCCTGGACCAGTAAGAGCCAAGATGGCAAGATACTGACCCCTTCTATTGAGGGCAGGTGGGAAAGAGGCAACAGGACCTGGTGGGAAGGTAAGATGCTATATATTATTAGCAGAGACAGAGTTTGAGTGGACTGAAAGTTGGGGAGATTCAGGAGCAATATCATGTATCCATGATCCCATCAACAGAGGAGACTTGATGGTACCTTTTCTATGAAAACTCCTCTTTGTCTCCTATTTTTCTTTTTTCTTTTTATTTTTGGGTCACACCCTGTGATGTTCAGGGATTACTACTGGATATGCACTCAGAAACCGTTTCTGGTTCGATGGGACCCTATGGGACACTAAGGGACCCTATGGGACACTAAGGGATCAAACCGTCATCCATTCTGGGTCAGCCGCATGCAAGGCAAATGCCCTACCGCTGTGTCATTGCTCCGGCCCCAAGTCTCCTATTTTTCTTATTAAATATTTTTAAATGAATCACCATGAAAATAAGATACAAAGTGGTTCCTGATTTAGTTTCAGTCATACAATGTCCACCACCCTTCCTGTTACCAGCACTCAATTCTCACCACCAAGGTCCCCAGTTTCCCTTCTACATTCCCCCTAGCCTCTCCCTGAGTGCCTCTATGGCAGACCTTATTCCCCTCCTCCTTCTTCTCTTCTCTCTTCCTTCTTCTTCTTCTTCTTCTTCTTCTTCTTCTTCTTCTTCTTCTTCTTCTTCTTCTTCTTCTTCTTCTTCTTCTTCTTCTTCTTCTTCTTCTTCTTCTTCTTCTTCTTCTTTTCCTCCTCCCCCTCCTCCTTCTCTTCCTCCTCCTCTTTGCTTCCTCCTTCTCTTCTTCTCTTGCTCCTTTTCCCTCTTTTTCTTCTCCTCCTCCTTCCCTTTTCTCACTTCTCCTTCTTTCTCCTCCCATAATCCTTCTCTTTCTCCCCCTTTTTCTTCTTTTCTTCTCCCCTCTTCTTTTTCCTTTCTTCTCCTTCTCTTCTTCCTCCTCTCCTCCTTCCCCTCATCTTCTTTTCCTTTTTTCCATCTTCCCCTCCTCCTCTTTCTTCTTTTCTTTCTTTTTTTCTCTTCTTTTTTCCCCTTTAGGCACTGTAATTTGCAATATTATTATTGGAGGGGTATCTTGCATATCACTTTTCTTTCCTTTCAACATCCAATTTTTGTCCAGAGTAATCATTTTCAATTCTCATTGTTACAGTGGTCCTTTCTCTGCTCTTACTGCACTTTTCACTCTTTGTTGTAAGCGTCCTACCATGAACCAGTTCTCTAGGCCCTGGTACCTATTGTCTCTGAATATTATTACCACACTATCTTTTTTATATCCCCCAACTTAGCGCAATAATCTATGTCTGTCTGACTCATTTTACTCAGTATAATAATCTCCCTCTGTGTATAAGCAAATGTCATGACTTCATTTATCTTAACAGCTGCATAGTATCCCATTGTGTAGAAAGATGGACCATCATCATCTGTTCTGGGTTGTTTTCAGATCCTAACTATTGTGAATAGTGCTTCAATGAATATAAGGATGCAGATGACTTTTTTGCATTGCGTTTTGGGCTCTTAGGGTAAATAACTAGGAACATGTGGGAAAAGCAGCCTTTATGGCTAACAGGACTCAGAATTGTTCCCAGACCCCACTTATCCCTCAGTCGTAAATACTGTACTTCACCTTCTCAATTTTATGTAAACTTGTTCCCTCAGAGCCTTCTAGTACGTATGTGCAAAGGGAATGTCCCCTCCTCTCCAAAGCTCTGTTCCCACGTGCTGTTTGTCCCAGAAGTGGTCTGGTTCAGCTCGAGAGGCTGGATACTGGCTTGGTTCTGCATCCCCTTTGTGGGGTCTCAGCGCCATCCCCTGGACTGTGTTCATTGTAGCCCCCTAGAGCACATCTCCCCACTGGAGCTGGGAAACATTCCCCTGGGCTCATAGTAGTGTGGCTTGGGAGGTGGGGCTAGAGCACTGCAGGATGGGGATTTCAGTTCTTCCTGGCACCCCATCTTTGCAGTCCCTCAATGCTTGGTGATTGGGGGGGCTGCTTCTCAGGGCACTTTCTGGGGCCACATCAAGGCCAGGTTACCCAGAGGATGGCCCCCATCATACCCAGCAGCAGGGGTACCTTCAGGAACACATGTAGCAGGAAGTGGAGACTACTAAATAGTGACCTGAGGAACAGTGACAGAAAAAGAGGCACCTCCATGGGTCACTCTCCCCAGCTCCCGTGGGCCTAGCCTGGATGCCATCACCTATGTGAGGGCACCTAGGATATCTTCCAGGACATATCCTGGGTGTCAGCTCATTGTCCCATCTCTACCTGATCCACCACCAGGTTCAAAGGATGATCCCCTCTGAGCCTGGTGAATCACATATTTGGTCGTGAGCTTACTAGATGGCCAAAGGCCCTCAGTAGTACATCTAGGCTGACCAGGAAGAAAAACCCTGTTCTCAGCTCCCCTTTTCTAATAGGATTGTAATGAAGAAACCATGGAGTGTGGTGTTTGAAGGGGAATTGAGACCTGCTGCAGGGCTTAAAGGTACCACAAGAGGAGACTAGGAAGATGAGGAGACCATGTCCAGGATTTGAGGCTGAAAGTCCTGGCCTCTCTGCTTCTAGAAAACCTGGGGGGGGGGGGGTCAGAGGCTGGGTCTGCTGGAGCTGAGACTCAGTCTTCCCATCTAGGGATGGTGACAGGGATGGGGGCCATGTCACCCAAATGGATAGTAGTCATGACTACAGGGCCAGAAACTAGGATGCCCATCTCTATGGTCTTCTTTTCTGGGACCACGTTGGCCCTCATTGCCCTGTGATTTTCCATTAAAAGGTACAGAATACACAACCAGGTCACTCACACCAGGAGCTTCAGCAGATCTCTGGTTTTTCTCTGCAGTCCACCACCCCCATCTGTCTCCTGGTACCTTGTCTGTCCCTAGGACCCTCATCTCTCTCCAGGAGTGTTGATTACAATACAAAATATAAAGTCCATATGTTGAGTGAGGCGTACCTAGGCACTGTGTTTCTAACTCCTTAGGTGACAGGTCTGATGAAGAAGGGTTGCAGTGGAGAAATAATTCACAAGCAGTCCAGTTATTCTTTGGAGTCAGCTTGCTTTATTTCCTGGTTTATCTCTGCCATGATTCTCCCTCTCTCAAGCTTTCTGCTGCTTGTCTGTTAAGCTTTCTTTTGAGCAGTTTCTCTTCTCTCTCTGCCTTTTGCTGCTTCTCTCGCCTCCCCCTAGGAAGACTCTCTTTATCTAAAATATCCCACTCCATCTCAGGCGGGATTAACATCTCAAAAGAAGAGGTTAGGGAAACAGGAAGTTGGGGGACAGGGTTACAAGGAATTCCCACCACATTTATCTCAGGAGCTTCATCTGTCTCCAGGGTCTCTTTCTATGTCCAGTGACCCGGTATCTCTCCAGCACCCACAGCAGGACAGAGCCTTGTACCTTCAAGTCCTCTACTCTCACTTTCTTGCTTTTGTTTCCTCTTTTAGCCACTTTTACTCCTGCATCTCCCAGAAGAGGAAGGTAATGGTTTTGTGGGGAAAATTCTAGACACCAATGCAAGATTAGGGGCCTCTGCAAATGGAAGGAAGTCTAGGAAAGTGATATTTGAGGCTAGAAACAGGATTCCCCTTCTACTCCAGTCCCAGGAACAAGGCCTGACTTCACCTTAGCTGCTTTCACACCTGCCAGAAATCTTTGGCGTTTCTTTTTCAGAAACAGAGAGTGACTGTAGGGCTTCTGGGCAGTGAGACGCTCCAGAACTGGGGATTCTTGGGTAGGTGTGCTCAGGTACCCCCATTCACACGTGACCCAATTGACATGACACCTGCCCATATAGGGTCTCCCCAGGACCTGTGATAATCAGTATTGGATAGATCCTCCCAGTATTTTCACATCCTGAAGCTCTGTGTGTGCCAGCATGAGTCAGAATGTGTGTCTGTTAATGTGAGTGTGTGATTGTCAATGTATTGTATAAGTGTGATTGTGTGCACATGTGTGTGAGTATATGAGTGTACATGCATGTGGAAGTCTGAGTTTGTGCCCAAGTTTGCATGTGTGTGTGTGTGTGTGTGTGCTTGTGTGAATGAACATGAGTATGTGTCTCTGAGTGCCAGAGAATGAGTGTATGCATGAGTGATAAGTGTGCACAAGTGACTATTTTTGGATATGAGTGTGTGACTGTGTGCAAGAGTGTACATGAATTTGTGTGTCTTTATGAACCGTGATATGTGGTCCCTGTGGGTAAATGTGGTAATGTGTGCACATGTGAACTGAGTGTGCAGTATGTTATGCGTGTGTACAAGTGCAGAGGGTATGTTCTATAAAATATATATTTGCACAATGTAGCTAGTACATATTACGTCCACACATGTAGTAGTTATGATGTATGCAACAGGTGTGGACACATATGCTTTGGTGATGTTGTGGCTCATGTACACACACTTGTGTTGGTGCATGAGTCATTTCTGTGCACACAGATGGTCAACATGTGCAGTAGATAGTCATGCTCAGTACTTAAACACATGTTAATGTGTGTGGGACATGAGGCCTCAGAAAATGCATCCACTGCCCAATGAGGGAAAAACCTGGGACTGTGGGGTGTAGACTAAGAGGGGTGCAAACCTCACCCTCTCTCTTTACCCCACACCCTTCACTCTCTCTGTCCTCCATGCCCCTCACCCTCTTTTTGATGCTTCTGTACCGTTTTCCCTTTCTCTACTCCCCCACATCCCTTGACCCTCTCTCTGTAGATCATCCAGGTTGTCAACAGTTCTGGGGGAGAAGTCCCTGCAGGTGCATTTACCAAGACAAGTTCTTGCCAAGCTCCTTCAGACCACTGTAGACACTGGCTTCATTGGAAGCTCGGCCAGCTACATCCATTCCCCTGGGTTCCTACTGGGACTTTCAGACAAAGCCCACTGACCAGGGCATTGGGGAGTGTGACAGGCAGGAGGGATGATGCTGAGGGTTGTGTTTACAGAACCTTTATCCAAATCAGTGCAGAAGGTAAACCAAGGCCAAGGTTGTTGGAACTCAGGGATCAAGGGAGTCTCAGGATGGGGTTGGTGGCAGGAGCAGTGCCCTCATAGGAACCTGCACTCAAAGACAATAGACAGGGAAGCCCCATGTTCTCCTCCTACTCCCCTAACTCTTGTGCCTTGACAGCCCACACTGTGCACACTCAAAGTTCCTGTCAACAAGAGTCATCTCATGCAGGAGGTTCAGTTCCATGTCCATGGCAGAATTTGGAGAGACCAGGCCAAAGAATATTCTAGACACAGATTCTCATAGTGATGTCCCAAGCACCTCCCGGGGCCCAGCTCCATTCTATCCACATCTCCCAGAATCCAGATCAGTGGTGCCTCCATGTGGGATATGTGGGCACTGCAGACACAGCCCAGAGACTGCCTGGTCCCTTGTCTCCTTTCCCAGCCTGGCCTTGTGACCCTGCAGCCAGGTTTAGCACTGGGCACAGGTCTGTCTTCCCTAGGCCCTTCCATGACTGTCTATTGGCATCTTCTGGGCAAGGAGTCAAGGGAGAACCACTGTCATAGTCTTTGCAGAAATTGACTTGGAGCTTGGATTAATCTTGTGGTGAGTGATTCTGTCAGGTTTCTGAGAGACTCATATGCTCCTTAGGATAGGGAAGGAAAGTCAAGGAGCTGGGGGAAGGCAGGACCTAGAGTACAGTGAGGGCAGGCTACCAAAGTAGAGAAGTGCCTGGATTCCCCAGAAACAGGAAGACATGCTGCCTCCTATGGTCGCCACAGGAAACTGTCAATTTCCTTAGCTTTGTCTCCCAGCCTCCAGAAATTTGAGAGAATATGTCTTTAGTTTTCAGTCTTTAAATTTGAAGGCAAATTTGATACTAGGAAACTCAGGCACACCCTCTCCTTAAGAGGAGAGCCCCAGGAATGGCCAAGGTAGGGGGCAGGATCCTTCCAGAAATCAGGACCCTTTTCCTTCCCAGTCCTCTAGGAGCCCAGTGCAACAACCAGCGCCTTATTTGGCAATTCTTCTTCACACACATGAAGACAATCCTGGTCTCGGTTCTAGGAGTACATGGACCCCAAGCTCAGTCATCCATTAAATGTGTTGGCTTAGATGGTATCCCAGTAAATATATTTCTAGCACCTCTGTCTTTTGCTGCACAGAGTCCAAACACTTCTCTGAGTGACCAAACCTGGTTCCATACCCAGAGTCTTTCAGAATCTCAATTCCTCATCTATAAAAATGGATAAAAATGTTGGAGGGGGCCACCCCTGGGCCACACACCCAGGGAGCCAGTGAGTTGGGCCCCAACGTAGAATTTAATGAGTACCCCAGGCTTTCTCCATTTCCCAGCCAACTCTGGAGGGAGGGTTTGAGTGGTGGCTGTGAAATTCCAGGCTCCCAGCTCTTGAAGGATCTCTTTCCTTCCTGGGAGCCGGGAGTTTTTGCCAACATTGGGAATGGCAGCACAAAAGGTGCTGGTTTCAGGAATTCGCAGGCAACTTTCCTTACTACCCCTGTCCTTTGTGAAACCATGCGGGGTGAACGTACAATTATTTGGATATCATTGGGTTTAATCTTTTTGTCATATACAGAATGTCTATGTTGTATACTTTCCTTCCCATCCATGCTCTCCGCCCAAAAGCTCATTTTATTCCTTTACCTCCTCATTTCCCACCGCCTATTGCCCCACATTTTTACACTTAGTTCTTGGCTCCTCATAAAGCACATTTTTATCCCCACCCAAGCTAGCTGCCAACCAGCTACCAAAGTGAGAAAATGGACTCTCAGGCTGAGAAGAAACCAGGACTCTGTTCCTACTTATTTACTCTCAGCAGCCTCCTGTCCTTCTCCTTCCTTCATTGTGTTACTGTGGTTGCTACCATACTAGGTTTCTGATTAGTTCCCACTCAAAGGCATTTCCTGATATGGAACTGCTGGGAGTCAGTTCGCAGACTCCAGAAGGCCAAATCACAGGTCAAAGTGGTGTCCAGGATTCAGCACCCTCCTACTGACCATTTCTAATGACATAAAAGGGACATGCATATCTCCTTTGAATATCTAGATGTATTCCCTTAACCCCTTTAACTCTTATTGACTATCCCCTTAAACAGTGGCAGTTGTGCCCACTGTTTTTTTTTTATTTTTTTATTTTTTTATTTTTAATTATGAGAACAAAGATGCAAAGAAAGAGGACAAATAAAGTTACAATGGAAAGATTATCACCCATAAACAGAACTCCCATAAGTCCCATTGCTGATATCTTAACAATGAATTTTCAACCAAAGAATATTAAGAAAAATAAAACAGAACCCATGTACAATTACTTTG